>JAMKCH010033649.1:0-15817 GCA_023653785.1 Ophioderma brevispina
GGTTAACATCATATGTATTTTCCTATGGGCCATTTTCAGACACACGTTTGCTTCACACATCAATGTGGTTGGTAGCAATGCCCCAAACTTCAGAATTATGGTTTTTGTGACCGTCTTTCACCATGTGTTATTAAATAGAAAACATTTTACAATTTTGAAAATTGGGTCCCCTACCTTTAAAATAACGCTTTTTTTACGTGGAGTGGGTCGGGATGGAGTTTGGATAGGGTTAGGGATATATTTACAAATACATATGGAATGGGAATGGACCCAAAAAAAAGTCCGCCTGTCTACTGGGCCCCCCTGGGGGCCAACGTCCAGAGCTCGCCCCTGCGATTTGCGCACTGGTAAAGTATCGTGTCCAATGCTAAACCAAGATGTCACTCCGCTCTATTTCGTCCAACTTATACCCAAGCCATAAGCAAAATCTTCCTTATGTTTTTTCTTCTTTTTCACGGAATAATGACCCTTATGTTATTTTCGGAGTGGATGACCCTTATGTTATTTTCGCGTGATGACCCTTATGTTATGTTCGGAGTAATGACCCTTTGTTATTTTCCGGAGTACTGACCCTTATTTTATTTTCGGAGTAATGACCCTTATGTCTTTTTCGGATAATTCACCTTATTTTTATTCGGAGTGATGACCCTTTGTTATTTGGAGTGATGACCCTTATGGTATATTTTCTGAGTGATGACCCTTATTTTATTTTCGGAGTAATGACCCTTATGTTATTTTCGGAGTAATTGACCCTTATTTTATATTTTCGGAGTTATGACCCTATGTTATTTTTCCGGAGTGTACCCTTATGTTTTTCGGACTGATGACCCTTATGTTATTCTCGGAGTTATGACCCTTATGTTATTTTCTGAGTAATTACCCTTATGTTATTTTCGGAGTGATCACCCTTCGGAATAATGATCGTCAATAATATTTTCGGAATAATGACTCTTTGGAAAAACGACCTTGTGTTATTTTCGGAGTAATGACCCTTAATGTTTATTTCGGAATAATGACCCTTATGTTTTTTTTCGGAATAATACCCTTTGGAATTATGACCCTTATGGTAAATTTCGGATAATGACCCTTCGAATAATGACCCTTCGGAATAATGCGAGACCCCCGGAACCTCATGGATGCCTGTGGTTGAAGGGGATCATTTTCCATTTATGCATAGATGAAATCATGGAGCATATGATGCTGATTCCTTCCCATTCTGACGGACTACATAGATCTTCTTCATGTCAGACTTTTACAGTTTGTAGACTTCGCCTTCGTTGTTCTAGTCCACTTTAGGGAGGGCTTTCTAGTCGAAGTAGCTCTTTGCACCCATCTACACCACTGGCTATTATGGTAAGATCGCCCTCATAGGCTTTCTGAGTCTATCGATTGCGGTATCTCACAGGTTTCCTGACGACTTAAAATGCGGTGAAATAGGAATGACTAAGATTTTTTGGACGTATTTTTACAAGCTTATGCCGAATTTTCACGTTTTTGCAAGGATTTTAAAGATTACCAGGAGGTTTAGTATATGCCATAAAAGATCCCATGCATTTTTCCAAAAATCACGGAGCGGACCTATGCCTTGTTTTAGGGGACAATTGCTAGATTTAACAAGACAAATAACGCTACTTCCTTTTTTGCGGTGATCGCGAGGTTGGTAGTCATTTTCCTCTTGGGATGTAAGGGATTATAACTTAAGCCTGTGCTTGATATTATGAATACCATCATTGCTTGCACGTCCTAAGAAAGTTCAAGTCATGCTGCGGGCCACAGCCAGCCATCGTTTTCAATCTCTATTTTCTATAGGGTTACGTGATACAACGATCTATCTACTTTGTAGCATCTAAAAGCGAAATCTGTATTTTGTGTGTGTTTTACACGTTTTACGGAACCAGACACTCACAATCCCCCGGACATTTCATCCCCGAGACATTTCATCCCCGCGAACGATTCCTCCCCGAGACATTTCATCCTCCCCCGCGACGATTCATCCTGAGACACTTCATCCCCCGTAACACTTTCATCCCCCTACACTTTCATCCCCGTATAAATATACGCTTGAATGCCCGGCAGTTGTTGCATTGTACAGGATGCCTAATTTAATGCACTGGGACTTAGCCAAGAGTGATTTGGAGGGTGTTGAGTTGTGCTGTGTTATGATTGTCATGTACTGCATGTGTCTGGAGATTTAATGGCTACATGAAAAGCGGGATGGGGGCATGTTGTGTAAAATTATGCCTCGTTGCAAAGGAATTTGTGCTCGGCCTCTTGTTGTGTGCGTGTTGTGTTTACGTACACAGTATAAAGCCTTGTATAAAAACCTCTGTGGTATGTGTGTAGGGGGATGATATGTTGTATGAGAGAGGGGGGGGGGGGGGCCCCGGCGGGAAGCCGTCAAGAGTGGTTTTGTTGTATTTTTTGCTTGGTCCAGAAGAATTTCCAGGCATTAAACGAAGATGAAAATACGAAATTATACCAAGCAGACTATTTAAAAAAAATTGTTCCATCATAAATTACCTTGTGACGTACTCGACTTGGATTTTTTTCATTTTACATATAAACCCAAGAATTGATATTTTAAAAAGATATGCACACATCTTCTTTTTTTTTTATTGTGTTTTGATTTTTCTTGTGTTTGTGTTGTTTTAATTTTGTTTACTTTTATTAGTGGGAACAGTATTCCATCAAAGTTCTGTTATGGTTAATAGTTATAAACCATAAAGGCTTCTAGATTTGATTGTTGATACGGTGTTTCGTTATTTTACATATATTTAAGATCCTATCTTGGTGTCTATGCGAGGGCCGTATAAGAAATATTATTATACATGAACAAAAAAAAGAAAACTAGTATATGTTTTTGTTTCAGATTAGATATAGTTGTTTGGTCATAATTTCGTTAGTCGCACTATATAATGAAGACACCATTTTATTTTCCCCATTGATTCATTCCATCTGAAAACAAAAAGTTAATATAACTTAGGTCATTGTTTCAGCCTCAACAATCGGAAGGAAGAAAATTAAGAAGGAAGAAATAATTAATATAGTTTTGTAATGTTGTTAAGAACACAATTGTTGTGTGAAAGCCCCCTCTTCGTTTTTTTTCATTTTAGTCTACATTGTGGGCTGACAAATCAGTTTTTAATTTTTCCCGTGACAAATACATAAAAAAAAAAAAAACAGAAAAGCAAAACTTAGGTTTCAAAAGTCGGAATAGATATTTTAAAAGATGTGAACATATCTTCTTTTTTCTTTTTTATTCTGTTGTTTTGCTGTTTTTTGTGTGTGTGTTTGTTTTATTTTATTTTTTGTTACTTTTATAGTTGATATGTATAGCCATCAAGGTCCGGTTTGATAGATAGTATAACCATCAAAGTCCGATTTGATGGTTAAACGGTTTGCCGTCTGTATTTCATGAATATGGTCGATTTTCATGAAAACGGGCATTTTGGAGGTGGTTATTAAAAGGGACATCCCCCAGAAAAAATTGTCCAAAAATGGTATGTTTTATTGTTTTAACATTTAAGTAATCAATATCTATTGACGGGAGAAAAAAAATAATATTGCCAACAACATTCTTTACGTTTCTGCACCCAGTATGCACACAAAATTTTGTACAGCAAAAGAAATAGGGTTATTCGTATCAAAATTTAAACAACAAAAATATGCCAACTGATAACCATTTTTTACTTCAAAGGAGGTGCATGGCCCAATTTTAGTTGTACGGAAAGTTACTAGTTAAAGTTGAGTAGGTAGTAGTAGCAAAACTATATATGCCCAAATGCAGCTCAACAGCTTCTATCAAAATATTACCGTTTTGTTCCAATAAAGCATGTTGAAAAGACTATTAACCAAAGACACAAAATTCCTACGAAATCGCCACCGTTTGGCATCTCAGCCGAGGCCTGAGAAAAAATACTGAACACAAAAATGGAAATTAATATAAGTGTGTTTTGTGGTTCAATTAGATATAGATGTTCTGAAAAATAAATTTATAAATATAAATTTATGAATATGAATTATTAATGTAAATGAATATAAATGGAAAATATAAAAATTTTAATCAAATTTTTAATGGGTATTAAAGATTATAAGGAAAAATACCATACAAAGAAAATTGTATAACTTTCTTTTTTGTGTTCAGTATATTTCGATATGGTATGATTGTCAAGCTGATAAAGATTTTCTGTCATATTTCTTCAGATTCTTATCATAGTTTACTTCCTAAAACTGAAAAAGTTAGCAATGACAATGCGTTATTCCGCTTCATTGTACATCGTAGATAGTGTCATATAGAGTGAACCGAATTGACACAATTCAAAACCATTTTCTCAGCGACTACGTTGAAAGACCTCGGTTAGATAATATATTACTGTAAAAATAATAGATAAATAAGCTAATAGAATTACAGTGGGAACTTAAAGGTACGACAGTTCTACATGGACTGTGAAAACGCAAAGATGGTATTGCTCTGAATTGTGAGCGGGATTAACTTAGATCAAAGAGTATCAGAGCTATAAACCACTTAGACATGAAACGCGAAAACGCGGATGAAATAAAAAAGTATATGGCAGTTGATATAGGACTATATTACACATAATCTTGGAGTATAAACAAACCAAAAAGCTCGTATATATGTACCAATAAGAAAGGCCTATGATCAAAGATCAATATACAAAAGACATAATTAAATTATAGGAACATAAATTGGATTATATAACAAATCAATGTAATTTGTAAAGAAAATAATAAATCGCAAGGAAATAAGGGAATATATTTTTTTTGTCGATTATTGAAAACAAAAATTACAAGTACATGCTAAAGGGACTAATGACATAAAGTAAACAACTATTTACTCTATAAGACTTTATTTTTAAGAAAAAAGGGATGGAAAAAACAGTACACTGGAAAAATGAAAATGATAAACGTAATACAAATTGTTGCAAGTGACCACCAACCTCTAATGGCGTCATCGTGGAAATCATCCGGATAGTGTTAACCAACATTCTCAATGTATCAAAAAGGACGGCAGAAGAGAGACCGAAGCTATATACCCTTGAGACCGTTTACGAAAAATGAGACCATAACGACACTGATGAAACTCAATTGCTTACCAATATATGTATTACTTTTTAAAAAGGTTTGCTCTAAAATATTTGGCTATGGAATCCGTACGGTTCTTTAGATACATTTTTATGAAGTATTTTTTGTAAACGTCTGGATTAAAGGACTTTATTGTGCTAAAGTCGAAATTCCCCATGCAGAGAATGTTAAAAGTAGCCAAGTCCAATTGGGAGTATATTAAGAAATTGAAAAGTGCCAAAAAGTTACAGTATATAGTTTAATGAAATATTTTATAAACTCTAGACCAAACCAGTGGCTTAATGTGTTTAATAAGACTATAATAGGGTTACCCAACATCATGCTTTAACAATTCCTATATTCTTTGAAAGGAATGTCTGCGGCTATACAAATGCAATTCATTCTAATTCGGTTTTACCCTGTTCCGGGTGGTAATTGATTTTCTTTGCAATGAAATGTATACTCTCGAATTAGTTCAAGGTGTTGTTTTATATATTTGTTATTTTTATGAAGTAATACCTAATGTTTACTTGTCTTTTTTACATTTGTTGGTTTAAAAAAAAATACTAAAACTCTAATATAAGTATGTGTCATTATCATTTTGCTTCAGACTTATTTATTGATAATTGTCCCCATGCCTATATTGTCAATGGTGTTGGTTGATGTGGAAAGTCCTCACCATACCTGAACATTGGACTAATATCATATAAGCTTTTTATTTCAAATCTAATATGAAATTATGAAATTAAAAATTATATTAAATAAATTAAACACTTCAACTCAATCCACACAATTATGTCTATTTGTCCCCGTGAAGCGCGACAAAAAATACGTCATCTTAACACAAGACTGAATTTGTTAACGATTGTTGTAATCTTTTTAACTTACACCGTCTTTTGTCATGATTGTTGGCGACAAAAAAATAAATACCGTTAATACAAAGACATGTTCATTCATTCTAACTCATCTTACGTGAATATGCGCTAACTATAGTTGCCTTCTAAAGATTGTGCTTGAAATCATCTCCCCACGATCCTTCGACTTACCAGGGCGGCTACTAAGATTGTGGTGTTGTTTTGACCTTTTTTAAAACATTTTTTTTTCATTCTCCTGAAGATGACCCATATTGAAACCCTTTCTCCGTTTTAGACCTATTTTACTTTCGGCGTTATTAAAATGTGAAGTGATTTCAGCGTCGATTGATATGTATTCTCATTATGTTAAGACTATGTTTTTT
This sequence comes from Ophioderma brevispina, assembly GCA_023653785.1. NCBI lineage: Eukaryota > Metazoa > Echinodermata > Ophiuroidea > Amphilepidida > Ophiodermatidae > Ophioderma > Ophioderma brevispina. The sequence goes on from JAMKCH010033649.1 coordinate 6,320, forward strand.
TAAAGCGATTTCGAATATTGTTTATGTCACACGGAAACCTTTTCTCCTTTTAAGACCCTATGTTCCCAAAGCGTCTATAATTATTGTCAATTTTGAAACTGCATTAACTTAGTATTTTTCAGTGATTCATGAAGGTTTTGCTCCCGTTTATGTTCGGACTTTTCAAGTTCAGAGGTTTTTGTGGAGTGTTTGTTTTACCTAGAAAATTTCACAAACACATTGTAAAACATATTGCAGCATTCATTGAATCCTGAGTTAATGTTTGTAGAAAAATACACTGAATTTACTCATTTTTGGTCGTACATAATACTGGGACATGAAAACGGCTATTTAACAAAAAAGAGTCCTGTGATTTGGAAATTATTTTAAGGTTGTTTTTTAGTAAAATAGTAATTACATCTTTTATCAACTCTTTGATCATGGTTTTGATAGTAATAGTAATAACCACATATTAGGCAATGTAACACACCAGAAAAATGAAGCATGACTGATGTCACAAAACTGTGCATTGGACCCCTTATTAAAAACAGGAATTACCCATGTGCATATATTGTTTATCAGTGCAAACAAATGGGGTTTTGCACATGTTTTGTTCGGTCTTGTTTGCACCTAAAGTTGTCTTAAATGGTGTCAGTGGCTTTCACTTACAAATAAGAAATTTTTAAGGTGGCATGTTCTCGAGAATTGCTCTAATTGTCATCTACCAGGTTAAAATGATATTTACTAGAATGTTTTGGTTCTGGTGAATAAAATGACGAACTGAACTGTTCTCCTTTTAAGACACTTTAGTTCCCCAAAGGTCTATAATTATTGTACCCCTATTTTGCAACTGCATTAACATTAGTTTTGTCAGTGTTTGTACAATGCTTTGATTATTTGTTTAAGGCCAAGACAGAGGGGAGGATCCAGGATTTGAAAAAAAACGTCCAAAATTTAACCGGGGCTGAAAGGCTAAATTGTCCAAAATGGGGGCATGTTTTTGCATAGACCGGGAGGAGCGCGCCCCCTCCGCCCCTCCCTAGAGTCCGACGGCTGGCAAGGCTAATTCTAACAGATTCTATACATGTAAAAATTTTCCGGCTTTTGGGAATGAAAATTTTCTGAATTTAAATTTGATAGGACAGCAAATATTGAACAACTTTTCTCGGCGGGAAAGTAAATTGTTCGTAAGATATTAAATTTTTATGGACGATTTTTGCCAACATTGGTTTTTTACATGATTTAATTATATTTTAGTAGGAAAAGACAAAATGTTCGATAGAAAAGAGCATATCTTGAAATTCTTTTCATTATTATTAACTAAAAGTGGCACGCGTAAGATATTTAAAAGTCACTATCAGTGATCCACCCAAAAGAAAGGTCAAAATGTCGAAATGTACAGGGTATAGTCTAAAAGGAAAGGATTAAGTCGGTAGAATTCGCTTTCCCCGTCGCGTGTTTTTTTCCAATAAAAATGCACAAACAATGAAGAAAACAGCACTGTTAACATTCCGTGATGACTAAAATATCCGATTTTTTTGATTCGGTTGTTTCAGCCTTAACACTTGCAGGGTATATGTTAGGATATAGCTATACTTTTTACAGTCATGCCAAAAACTGCTTTTGCATGATTATATTTCGGCTTTTTGATTGACAAATCGCTGATATTGCATTAAAGGACCGGTTTAATGCAAAACCCCACTGTTTTTCAATGGTTCTACCATGTTGTCCAGCGTTCTCCCCAAAGGAATAAATATGACTGCTGGGTAGCTGTAACACACAAAACAATAATTTACGGGATGACAAGCAGGTACAAAATGTTGGTGTTGTGTCATTAACACCAAAATGTTGAAAATTACTAAAGTTTAATCAATAAAATGGTGGGTGATACAATGACAGTCTGATTGTTCATATATTAGTTTCTCTCCCTCCAGTACACATATCAAAGCACTTTATAATTAAAAATTTATTACGGTCCAGATGTTTGGATAAAATGTGTTACCAAGTATTCCCTTAGAACAGTATTGTCACTTTGGGGATGTGTCTAATTTTGTACAATTCCTGGGTCATAAATTATACTGCGTTTGTGAGAAATATTAAAGTGATAAGCAGGCGATTTGCTGATCATCAAAATTTGTATTTGGTATTTTTGAATACTGGCATGTGCCTAACATAATCTGCAAGTGGTTGGCTTGAAATCCTTGTATTAAAGACAAGGAGAAACTTTTTATCTGTTCTGTAATTTTCTAAGTGCAAATAATTTTAAGTGTAGTATTGGGCACCATGAGACTGTCCATTTGACCTCAAACACAAACATAATTGATCTTTGTTTATTATTACGGTTTAAACGCAACCAGCTTTTAGTGTAATTTTGAGTTGCCATCCCGCTGTATTGTATTTGCGTGGAGACGGTATGAACATTTCTTCAATAGTTTACTTTTTTTCACTATTTTGGGTGTTTTTGTTCTTCATTAAGTAGTAATATGGCATTGTATAGGCTTATCTTTGAATGTGTTTTAAAATAAAATCTATACAATAGAGAGAGAACAAACTATCCACTGTAATTTGTTTCTTCCTTTGATCCCTTTAGAAGCGGCATTTAAATTTAGGTTAAATATAGTTAAAGTGCATTTTGTGATCTAGCATCTCTTAGGCTCACTTGTAATTTCTTCAAAGCAGACAATTTTTAGTCACACAACTAAACATTTAGGACCAATGGTTGTGAGGAAATGATATAAATCCACTTGTTTTTAGGCAAGTCCTAGACGAGGCTGTTGATCACGAACTGCCCCTTTAAGCCTAAAGTTTTCAGCTTCAACTTCATCACTTGAAATAGCAGAGTGGGGCTAATGCTACTTGCATGATTCTCTCTCCCTGATAAACAGCAAGCTGGCCTATAAATTTCCCCCTGTTTCCTAATCTAACATACAAATTCGCAGGCAGTGGCCGGCCAAAGCCTCATTCATTTTAGCATTTCACCAAAAATGTCACAAATTAGAGCCATACGGAGTGCAAAAACCAATTTGGGTGCTTTGATGTGGTCCCGGTCATGGGTGTGCACATCGACTCCATACTCCTCGTGTGTTGTTTTAATCAAAAAATTCAGAAATAAACGCTTGCGCGAAGTTGATCTGCCCCCAACGGTTTTGGAATAAGAAAATATTCTTTACGACACAAGAAATTCATACTTTTTCGTCAAGAATTTCGCGATTACGTGTTAAACAAATAGCGACGTCCTGAAATTGGGATTCTTGGCCGCCCTCCCTTGCAAATTGTCGTGTCTTAATAATTTGCAGTAGCCATGAGTGAGTGATTTTGACAAACAATTCAACACAATCATGTAAAAAACAAATACTATAAGGCACATTTTTGGATTCTAGCCCTGTTTTGTTGCATCCGGGCTTTGATTGAGTTTTTAAATGGAAAAATCCTGAATTTTGGTAAAAAATCCTGAAATGGCATAAAATTGTCCCAAAATGCTTAGAATTCGGGGCTGAAATTTAAGGTGCTTGTTCCGATTTTATGACCACCGTGTTGTAAATTTCACAAAATTATGATTCTTCCAGAGTAATCGTAATTGGCAATGTAGATTTAGGCACTCATACTATACTTGGACCAACGGTTTAGCTGATAGGCGTGGACATGAAATGCCCTTATCAACAAATGTGCTATTCATGAATCTCAGACTCTACTCGTTGATATTAAAACCACAAAGGTACCAACCCTGTCAAACATGAATGCATGTCCCAGCATCCACTCTGTGTGTTTCTTTGTGTTAAATGCTATTTCCTTCTGCCGACTAAATGTTGCCAGAGTCATGTACATAAGTTTTAAAACCTTGGCAAAAATATATGAATTTAAAAAATCTTGAGGTTGCACTATTATTCAATTGTGCAGGGTCCTCTTTAAAGCATAACAGCCATTTTTTGAGAGTGCCCTCCATTTTTTAATTTTGATATTTTGCACAGTTTATGTTGGTAATTGTTAGGAAAGTAACTATACAGGTAGATCTGCGACCGAGAATGCTCAAAAATGCGTTTTAATCATGAAATAAGGATTTGGTAATTGGTATCCCATACTTTGAGTAGATATCCATAAAGGCGCCCCCCAATTTTTTTTCAAACCCTGGTTTTTTGCATGATTTGGAATTCTTGCTAATGTATTAGGATCACACTGAGTGATTAGCCGAATACACCGTCTTTGTGTATTAATTATTCTTCGTTTTGCAACACATAGACATTTGTGAAAATACTCAATTTTTTCGGAAATTGGTGGTGCTCTTTTCAAAAAATAAATGTGTCTAATATTGCTTGTTAAACACTGGGTATTTGGCTAATTCACTAACGATGATGCTAAAACACATAGGTATAGCATCAAATATGCACACAAAACAAAAAATTGCAGATTCTTCTTCTCTGCCATTGTCCCTTATGATGTTGAGATAGTATATCCATTTTTTTTTCTACGGTGTGGACCCGCGAAGGGTCACAAACCAAAAATGACGCAAAAAAGGTTGCATTATTTTAATCCATAACTAGTCAGTACCACGGCTTATTAATTCGAAGAATGAACAGGCTCATGCACCCATTGTATTAGCGCTATATTCAGTCAGAGTATAAATGTCTGATAACGGAAGAAGCGATTAATCCAATGGGTGCACTAAGGCTGTTCGTTTGGGTTTCATTTCATTCGAATATAATAAGGCCTTACCCACTATAAAAAAGGGCGATCAATTTCCTTATATGCCAATTCATATGCCACTCAAACAAATTCCCATTCAACTTCCCTGTCGCCTTCAAAAGCCACTTACTCACTTTTCCAATCGGCGAATGGACATCTAGACAAAATAAAAGCTAATAAAGATGCACATATGTCATTAATCCAAGTGAAACTTGGGGAATTGGGCATCTTGAGTGAAAGAATCAAATGACATTTCTTGACTCCAGATACAAGCTCATGCGTAACAGTGCAGCATTCCAACATTATCTCGCAGCTAGTGCATATACCAAGCTACACCGGGTGCAGAATTTGGCACCGCGATCGGGAGCAAACCGGCGATGAGCATCTTTACAATTGGGTTAAATCTAAGTTTAAAGGTATTTTATATTAGTGATTATTCATAAAAACAAACTTGGCACATACATTGTATGTGGTTACTTTGGTAGTACTGAGAATAAGAAAAAAACTAAGTAAAAGAGTGTAAGTCACATCATAACAAGTGAAGCATGTCAACATTATCTCGCACTAGTGCATATTCAAAGCTACTGGGTCAGAATTTTGCACCGTGATCGGCGGCAAAATCTGGCGATGAAGCATCTTTACAATTGGTTTTAATCTAATTTTAATAGGTAATTTATATTAGTGATTATTCATAAAAACAACGTGGCAGCATACATTTATGTGGTTACTTGTATTTCTGGATAGAACTCAGTAAAACCGTGTAAGTCACGTCACTGAGAGGCCGATCGAACCGACGATCGACTTGCGACCACCACTCCCGAATCTGCCTACTTGACCGTGTAGCCGCCGACTTTTAGATTCATTAATTTTGTTATTCCTAATTTCGCTTGGTTTTAGCACTTTGTTCATTAAAAAACGAAACAATCAATTAATGTGTAGGGGGATGCAAATGCGCGTGGGAATCTGAATCGTCGCGGGGATGAAACGTCTCGGGGATGAATCGTTGCGGTGATGAAATGTCTCGGGGATGAAATTGTACGGGGATGAAGTGTCTAGCATTCTGTTTACGACGACAATACATTGGAGATAAGTCAAAATTGGTATTCTGCCGCCATTGCTTTTTTGGCTAGCATTTGAGGCAAATGATAGCTACAATTTTTGTTTTGTGGTCTGTGTAGCAGCTCATAACAAGATTATGTCATCATTTAAATTGGATCAGACTTGAACAATAAACTTAAAAAGTATGCTAATTTGTATTAACGTTTGTGGCGGGCCATTTGGGAATTTTTGGGTCACGTGATCCAAACACTGGAAATATGAGATTACCGAGATAATGACCTATGCCTATGTATGATACATAAAGAGGGAAATTTCAATTTTTTGTGAATTTTACCGACCGAAATATACCTTTTAGGCAAATTTGATTTCAATCTTGGTATTGGCAGCATTTTGATCTTGTTTTGGCTCCATTTTGAGGCAAAATTTAGCCATGTAGATTTTTTTGCGCCAGAAGCTCCACAATAAATAAGAAGGCATCTTCCAGTATACGGTGAATTTATTCGAAAAAATTATTTTATGGTCATGTATATAGCTGTATAGGGCGTTCATGGCAGCCATTTGTGACTTTTGTAGGTTACAGATAAAAAAAAATCTTTTTTCCCTTGCCAAGCCAAGATCTGTTCCTTTGTGTATTAAAAGGGGGGAATTATGTGTTTTGTGCGCAATTTTCGAAGAAAAATTGCCTTTTTAGCCAAAATTTAATTGATATTTTGGCCGCCATTGCATTTTGTTTTAAGTAAAACATCAGGGTGGCCCCAAAGCTTATTTTAAACCAATATAGTTTATGCAACCATAAAAAATAGTGGCTATGTGGTAGGAGGAAAACTAGATTAGTATGACCTGGGATTGTACCTGTCTAATACTTCAGCAATAAATTGCATAGTAATGTGACGCACTCCTGCGCCATAGGCCTATGTGGTTTTTCAATTGCGGCCTCTCCCGGACGCGGACGAATATCCGTTGTTATCCCGACCGTTCTCTATACAAGCAGTTTGACGTGGACAAAAATGAGACAATACATTGATGTGCCTCCATATTTCATTCTAAAAATTATATTTGTCCAGATTTGCCCTGATCTTACATAACTAATGCCAAACCAGGCAGTCGGTTTACGTCAAATCTTACGCTTTAGAGAAAGGGCGGAGAACAACAGTCATTCGCAAATATACTCACGCCCTAAAAAAATTCGAACGAATAAATTACTGTATTAAAAAAGGTATGTAGGTGAATTATAATATAAATGCCAGGAGCATTGTTCCGTAATGGGTTTGCTTATGGACCTGTATCCGTATTGCATTGAACAGTGGCGTAGTCAGTTTTTTTCGGGGGGGGGTGGAAAAAGATTCCCAAGAGGGGGGCAGCTGCCCCCATCCCCCCCCCCCCCTTGGCTACGCACTGGCATTGATAACGAAGCATGATGTGGAAGTTTGAGAGATTTATCCAACTGATCGAGTGTCATTGAAAGCAAGTTTTAGCACGTTGATGGCCATTTCAACACGTTCGATTTTGTAGGCAGGGAGTATATCGAGGTTGACAATCAGAAAGCTTAACTCAAAAAAAATACGCTTTTGGAAATGTGATGTTTAATATTTTCCACTAAAGCAATCTATATACTCAAAATGTAAACATCTCATAAAGTCAGATATGGTAATGTAAGCAAACGTTATATAAACACTTTAGTAAACAAAGAAAAAATTTTAATTATGAACAGCAGAATATTTTTTTTTTTTTTTTTTTTTTTTTTTTTTTTTTTTTTTTTTTTTTTTTTTTTTTTTTTTTTAGAAATTCTTATATTTATTTTAAGTGCTGAGTTACGTCCTTGTGACGGTACTGAAAACGGTAATCTGTGAGTTACATCTTCAATCATGCCTATGAATGACACATTATTTCAATCAGATGTTTAAGCATGTCATCCGTTTGGAATGTTTTAAAAGGACAATCATCACTATAAGTGGATCGGGGCTAAAAAGCTGTTGCATTTGGCAAATGTGCAAGCTATGAAGCCTCAACTCATTGTTTTGGCCAAAATAGAGTTTACCATCACAAGGTCGTAACTCAGAGTTAAGGAGGCTTTTAGTAAACAAAGTGTGCACATTGAGATGTGGTTGAAGTGGTATTTGAGCTCGATGAGGGCAATAAGTCGACGTGAGTTAGGGCTTTATGGTTTTCAGAATCTGTGGTGTTACAGGATTTTTTGGTACCAAAACCTCAAAATCACCAAAAAGTGAGTTACGTCCTTCATGTTTGTCAACCTCGATATAAATCGTCTGAGAGGTGTGTTGAACTTGTGTTAAACTCAGCAATTTTCGAAGGTCTGTTTGAGCATGTTTACATTGCATCTACGTCGAGCAAAGGTGGACTTTTTAAAGTAAAAGTGGACTAACCCCCCCCCCTAAATGGTCCTTTTCATCCCAAAATGTGTCGCCGTTGCAAAAATTGCTCTAAATTTGGACTTATTTCAAAAATTAAAGGCACTATCAGTGAATTTGTTTCTCGTGCTGTTTCCCTAAACAGAAAAATCGAAAAAATCACCCAAAATAGATTTTGCATGTGTTTGTAACAAGTACCGGTTACCAACATACCCTGCAAATGATAGGACCAGAAGCAACCACATAAGGACAAAATCTGAGAGTTGTTAGTTCATTACTGTCGGTAGGGACACGTACTACAACACGTAATTGAATGGAGATCCATCTTGGAACATGCCTGTTTTCTCCTTTTCTGTAAGTTCCTCAGTGGAAAAAGTAACTTACAGGAATTCTACAGACTGTATGCTTCACTTTTAGATTCTGCAAATAATAGATTTTGACTTCGTTTTGGATAAACGTACACACTGGCAATCAGCCTAACTTCGTGGGGTGTAACTTGCCATATCAAAACTCGCCAAAAACTTACTCTTGTACCACCTATGGGTAACCAATATTGATATTTTCAAACCAAATCGCTGCAGTTTCACAAAAGGCAAATTTCGCCACTATAAAAATTTAATTTTCAATTTAAAAATTGATTTGTATAGTAATAGGCATATTTAAAATGACCTAACTATTTTTCTTCATTTTTATAAGTATTTGAGAGGTTTGATCAAACACTTAATGATATGAAGTATGTAAAGTATGAAACTTCCTTGGAGACATGATGCAACTGTTGGTATACATTATTGAAACAAATGTAATATTTTTAGAATTAGCCTTTGCTATAAAAAATTGCTATAAATAAGCAAACTAGGATTTCAGGGATTTTAGTACAGAGTCATTATCTATTTTTTTAACTCTAGCTAAAATTTGCAACTCGTTACCAATTTCTTCAGGTGTTATTCTATATGCTGTTATATGTGGAACTGTCAAACTGGACCAACAAAAATGTCGCTACAGCAATTTTTTTTTACAAAACTCTGAATAGGTTTTATTAGCTTCATATATTTACAAACACAGTATAAACAAGGTGTAAAACTATGGACATCTTATGTTACAAAGTGGAAGTATGTTAGGCTACAACTTTAGAAATAGCACAAAATGAGTGGCCTACACTTCAAAACTCTAAATGGTGCAGATAGCTTTCAGGTGAAAATACATCTACTATCCTTTAAAGCATTTTATGCAATGGTCACGAGGATTATGATAGTTATGTACTTAATAAAATACATTGCGATCCTGGACCACGAGGTCGTTCTGTAGTAATGTTTGTGAATGGGGCCAGGTCACACGAGTCAGAGGTTGCAACATGTCGCCCTACCCCCGTCCCTCCTTTCCACCAAGTTAATCATTGTAGCCCCTACGAAAC
>JAMKCH010033650.1:0-42261 GCA_023653785.1 Ophioderma brevispina
TCCTTTTCATGTGAAACATCCTCTTTCACTTAATTGATTTAAATCATCTATTTGAAGATTTAAAAAATTCTATTTTTCCTACCTGTACGCCCTCGATGATATGTAAACATATCTAGTAAGTATCAGTTTGATATGAACATAGAGGCTGCGTAAGTGACAAACGATTACGTTCACATGACTAATTTCCGTTGCGTTGTGCATATGTTTATTCGTAGATAAAGCGACATATCCACAGAGGGCTCTCTAACCGCAATGCATGATGGGATCGCAAAAGGGGCAAACTAAAGCTGGATCCCGGTTGTAACTGTAAACAACGTGTACTTGCCTATTGGCAAGGGACTCAAAAAAATTTCAAAATTTGGAGTCGGTATTAAACAAATCAGCAAAATAAATCTAAAAGCTGTATGATTTATGTATTACACCTTTATTTAATATCTGTAGTACCGAGAAATAACAAATAAATGGCGACTGTTTTGGGGATATTAGAGGAAATTTATTTTGAGTTGTCCTGAGCGCGATCTGCCCTGCTGCTAGTGCAGCTACAGTCCCTTGGTCCGTCCTGTCGTTTGGTAAATGCATTTATTTTTTAACTATTTACATCCAGTAGACACTTTGTAATGGTAAAACAGAAGTTTATAATTTTTTCCTACTTAACTTTATTTGTATTTATTGTAAGATTGTATTTTGTGCAAGCAGACGCTACAGAATTGAGACATATCCACCGCACGCAAGCTATAATACGTCCATGTGACACACTTCGCCGGCGGCCGACTCCGTCGGCTTCCACATGTAAAATGGTAAAACACTGCGTATGCTGTGATGTAACACTCTTTGAAGTTGATCGACAAAGCAAACTTTAAAGAATCTTTAAACTTTGATTATCCGAAAAACCAAAAAATTAGCATTTCTGATTATGGTTGAATCGAAATTACAGTTATGAAAACGCATTAGGTTTATAAGTCCTTAACAGTTCTGTGTGCGATGAGCTGGGGCGATGAGCGATGTGTGGGCCGTGTTTCAAGCGGCAATCGATACGTCAAGTTTTGCCCTCTCCGTGTCCGGTGTATCTCAGATGCGTCGTTCCAGACGCAAAGGTCTCTTTTCTTACTATATTTAATGAAAGAACTCAAATATCCAATTGGTGAAATTGTAATAATAGCGGCTGCTTCTATACGGGAATGAATGAAATTTTGTGATGTTTTAATGTAACTGGAGAATTTGGTTTCAGGTAGTCAACAACCTCCACTGCGGCTGCACGCTACATCTTTCGATAGCAACTGCTCTGACGAAATGGTGAATTTCTGTCTTTTTGAGGGGATAATTTGTCGTACCTTTTATAAAACAAAGATTACTTGTAATACCTTCCTGGACACAACCTCTAAGTAATATTTATAATCATTAACTTAAACATAATTGAACAACAGTCCACAATAAGTTTGGTTCTACTCGTTTGCTGTACATGTGATTCCTCATTGACAATGCACGGAAACAAATGATGACCATCGACGTGTGTGGTGCTCTTGCCCCTTTTTTCGGCCCCATGATCCTTTGCGGTTTCTATCTACGATACACCTTATGGCATGGGCAATTAGATGCGGTTTCAATGGTTACATAATGTTTGCATGTTATTCTTCGCCGCCACGAAAAATGAATGTACCATGCTCGGAGGCCTTACCAAGACCACCATAATGTCAGCAATATTAAAGTCAGTCCTTGTTAAGGACCGAGTTCTCGGCCTAATCTGGGGTACAAGTACTGAGGAGAGTGCAGATTCTGCAGCGTAGCGCACTAAAAAACAGTACTCTCGTTTACACTCACCCGGTCTAGGCGGCTCGTTTAGCTTCCCATATCCGCCTTCTGGTGCGGCGATCCATTCCAGCTCAAACTGAAATTTTCAAACAAACGTCTCTGTCGCACTTTTGAAATATGCTGATACAAATATGAACAAGAAAACAGTATTTTCTTCTACAACGTATCTGCAAGGTGCTACTCGTGCGTCTGATCGCCTATCGGAACCATACTGCTACCACGCACGCCACAGAATGGGATGGGGCAAAAAAATAAGGATGAACTAATTAAAAACGTGTGTAAAAATATATCAAAAAATTAAAAAACTGAAAAAAATACATTTATATATAATTATTTGTCTCTCCAAATAGTGCAATTTTTCGTTAATTTGTTCTCCCGACGACGATTAAACGTTTTTTATTTGCACTTATTTGACCCCAGCTTTTATGAGGAGTTGTACCCGTAAAATATCGCACCATTCGTTTGTTCTTAGCTAATATTTCTTTTCTCAGTGAGGAGTACTCCTGTGCCCCCCGCGCCCATTTTTATGCGCGGGCCCTGGCGAAAACGGTCCGGGAAACGGTCTAACAGGAAGCTCATTCCCGGAGCTAATTGAGGGTACCAAACGGACTTGTAAGTGTCTGGTTTTACCCCTGTGTCAATGTACGAAGTAAGTAAGAAGAAAAAAATATTCATTTCATATTAGGCCATGAACATTAACCTCTCTGAGCACCTAGCAGTTTTCTCAAACATTTGTTTTCACGGCTCTTAAAACATAAAACAAGGGTTTTTTTTTTTGGCCCCATCCTATTAGTAAATTTTTAATATACTTCATATTTAGAAATGCTGCATGTTCAGCTATTAATTGTTTTTTTTTTAAATTATAGCATGTTCATAATGTGTTATGAATAGTAGTATAATTATTAGCTCGTTGCTACCATTATAAAGAGTTTGGTATCATTGGCACGGCATGATTCGTCGTGAATTTGAAGACAAACGTTCAATGGGAAAGTGCATTTCAGATGGATCATCCGTGTGGCAGGAGATATAGTCCTCCGGGGCTCACCCAGTCCTGGGATACAAATGGTGAACAATTAGGGCAATCGATTCAGTTGACTTTTCACGCAACATGACAGGACTACCTGCGCGGACTAGGATTACTAGCTATTAATTTCACACCGGGATTCATGTGCCCAACCCCCTCCCCACCCAGAGGAAACGAGACTTGGCATACCATACATTGTTTTGAAACAAAAGCGATAAGTGCTCTTTCAGCGGCCCTGTTAATGTCACATCACCTGTTGTGGCTAACTGATTAAACAACTTAAGTCCAAACCTCGTGTTTTTAAAACACCACGTGAAATCATGAAGACCCACCCTCAATTCTAGGCGGGTGAGCTACTAACAGAGGAACTTCCTTTGGCAAGCACCCCAAAGTCTATTATCTGCAGCTCTGAACGTTAACGTTGAGGGTTATCACCCAGTGGAAGCGTGACATCATCTACAGCTCTCCAGCGAGAACGGAGTGAATATCATCCTCCTCCAAGTAACTCACTGCGAATCTGAATAGAAGCTGCAAATCGAAGGTTTTGACCTTATTGCTTCATTCCCGACAAAACAAGCATGGGATCGCTTCCTCTGTGAAGCAAGGCATACAAGTGAGATCAACCTTGCAATCTTCAATGAATTCGCCGATTTAGTGGATTGAAACATTGAAGCAAGGGAAACCCACTTCACCAACATCTATAAGCCACCACCAGATGAGGCAGACTTCAACCCCCCCCCCCCCCCCCGCCTCCCCGTAGTTCAGCGGAGATTAAACTGTAGAAATACAGCATGGGAATACTCCAACACTGACAAATAATGGCAAAGCGGCTCTTGAATGGATTGAAGGCCAAGACCTCCAACTGCGTTTGATAGGGATTACCTACTTCTATTCAACCCACGCAGTCATGGGACATGGGGGGGGGAAAAAACTTGACCGACCCTGTCAACAGTCACCAGCGACATCCGATCCCGCTGCCTCCAGAAACGGTTCCCTAGATTCTAGATCAGTCATTGCCCTATCCTGGGCACCAGTGACATCAAGGTCACGATCTCCAGCTTCTAACAGAAAGAGATGGAATTTCAGGAAAGCCAACTGGTCCAAGTTCAAACATATCACCAGCGAACTGTCATCCACGCTGCCAGACCCGGCTTCATCTAACATCAACGATGCATATTCTGACTTCTGCCTTCCATGCTCCACCAAGAAGCTAAACATTCCATTCCAAAGAGGCGAATGGGAATCCCTACACCCCCTGTTGGGACAAGGGAATGCACGAGTTATACAAAGTGTATGTAATACCCAAACTGCGATACGAGGAGAATAGCAAAGGACAACCAGCTACTGGATCTGCTTGGCCAAAAGAGACGCAACCCAGGGAAATTTTTTTTTTTTTTATGGGCACCCAGGAGGAGATACCAATATTTCAACTTTTACCCCACTCAAGCCGCACGGCCCTGGAACACCCAACACAGCTCAACGGGCGTAGTAGACGCCCCAGCCAAGCAGTGTCATGTGCTTGCAAATTTCATCACTTCAGTACTTGTCAACAATGGGAAGTGGCAAGACAACACTCCACAGGCGAAAGCCCACTCTCGTGTTGTTAATGCAGAGCATTCGAGATTAAACAGCTTCTACAAACCTCTCCACAGTCAAGCCCCATGTCCCAACCATTGACCTACGATGAGATCACCGAAGCAATTTAAAGTTCTCAAGAATGGGAAAAGCTCTGGCAATGAAAATCAGACAGAATTCTTGAAGAATATGGGCCCTGAAAAAGCTGGGCGATGGCTCCAACTCTTCCCTTCTACTTGCAGGGAACGTCAAAACTATTCCCCTCCAGATGAAAGACTTCAAAGGTATTGCAATCCTGAAGCCCAAGAAAAACCAGCAAATGAGCCCAAGAGTTCCAGAAAGAGTTACAGACCAATCTCGCTATTATCTCACATCTATAAGCTGCTTGAGCGGGATGCTACTCGGCAGGATCAATGATACCGTCGAGGGCAAGGCAAATTTACCCCGCACCAAGCTGGATTTCGAAAAGGTTAATCAACAACTGAGCAGATAGCAAGACTAGTTAATGACATCGAGACAGCCTTCCTAAAGAAGCAGAAGTTGGAGCAATCGTCATAGACCTACACTGCTGCGAACGATACAGTCTGGCATCGAGACTCAAGCTACTCAAAATCTTCCCTGATGTCAAGCTTGTCAATCAACAATGTTCATTATGCTGCCTCATCCAAGACAGATCTTTCGTCATGGAAGACACAAATGGGCAAGCGCAGTAGTAGGAAGCGCAAACTTCGATGGTGTGACCCACAAGGTTCTGTCCTGGCACCCAGTCTCTTCAACATCCACGTTCTCAGATATGCGAAAGGGAGATTGTTCGCAGTACTCCTACGCAGACGACACCGCACTTGGAATAGCTGCTGATTCCTGAGTCCTTAGAAACATGTTGCAGAAAGACCTAAACACTGTAAGCCAATTCTTCAACCGATGGCAATGAAACTCAGCAAACCCAAGACCCCGTCAGCTCGTTTCCACCTTGCAATCGTATGCGCAAACAGATGGAGAAAAAACTGTCACATGACCCCAAACACCGAAGTTACATTGGCGTCACAATGGACCGCAGCCTTACTTTCAATCAAAACACAAGGCAGTCGCTGCAAATACGCCACCCCCAGTAGTCTCGTGTCAACCTCCTCAGAAGGCTCGCAGGAATGGGGGGTTGCATGTGCATCTTTTGGGGGGGGGGGAACCTTACATACATCAACTAGTGTGCCTAATTGGATGACTCCACTGCCTGAATCACGCGCTTTGCCCCGTAGGAGTCCACAGTTGTACACTCACACAGATTGATTCGTTCGAATTGATTGCAATGAGACTTGTTAGTGGTGCCTTTTGGCGACGCTGTAGAATATCTTCCAATTCTGATGGCATAGCTCTGCAAACCTTAGGAGGAACCTCAGACGATCAAGCTCGTCAGAAAGTGATGATGAACCTGGTAGCCTAATCCCCCCCACAACAACCTTTGAGGATCAGAGATTCCACGGCATCACTTTGCTACCCAATCCGTGACACTGCAGTCACAGTATCCTATCGATCATCTGGGATCAATGACAGATGGTAGAGCAATGGTCATCCTCTACTTGAACCTAAAAGACAGTTTGTGGACAGCCCATCTAGCAAGCCCAAAGGCCTGTGACCTTGATCGGTTGGATAGGAAAGCATGTGGCAACCTCAAAGACTCAGAACTGGCATTGATCGTACGAAGAACTTCCTTCACAAGATCGGAGTAGAACTTCACCAAACTGCGATTGTGGGAAGAGCCACCAACCATTGCCACATCTAGATTGACTGTGGGTCTACAGTCCCCAAGATTGGAATCCCAGCCGGTTCAACCGGATAATGAAACTATCAGGATGGTTAAAGACGGATATTCCACTGTGATTTGGACTTGCCGCAAGAACGAAACGAACGATAAGTGACTCTCTTAAAAAGGTTCTATGTCAAATTAAGGAGAGCCTGTATTTGGGGGAGAAATAAGAACACTTATCACTGCAATGACATCAAAATTATCTTCGAATCACTCTTCCTGCTACAGAAGAGCGATAAAAGGCACTTAAGGAGAGCTGTTAAGACACGATAAGGCACTATCAGTGAATTGTCTTAAAATATAAATCAATTTCGGTCAAAGTGAGTTGTGGCGGCCGTGGACGATGGGAGGGTCATAGTTCCCCATCAACCTCTCCCCCCCCCCTTCATGAAAAATGAATATAGACTATAGTTAAACTTAATATTCTTCCATTTGCTGCAGTGCAATGCCCGTACGTGCAACTCTTTGCCTCCCCACCACCCCTCGTTTTGTTTCATTTGATTTGGTTTTTGGCATGGGTTTGGGTTTGCGTTGTTTTTTGTATGTGGTTTGGTTTGGTTTAATGGCTTTGTTGATGAGTTTGTTTATTTACGTTGTATTGGAAATTGGTGAATTACAAACCAACATTAATCGATCCCGGACTTTGTATATATTCCTCGCTAGAGTACGTTCGAGCGTTCGCTGTAGGTTTGCAGATTATATAGAATTAGGTTTAGCATTGCGTAATGATGGGTTATTAATTATTTAGAATGACTTTAATTAATAAAATATATAAATAAAAATTACAGGGACATTTCGTGGTCCACAGCCTCACCCCCCCCCCGATTTACCTAAAAAAGATGATGTTGTTATATCATCTGAACCAAGCATATATGTGCCTATATCTTACGCGCAAATTCGAATCTTTTTAACCCTCGTACTACCGATAGGGGGGGTGGGGGTTTAACCAACCCCCCCCTTTCAGGTTTTTTCCCTGGCTTGCTAAACTCCCTTTTGTGGTGCCAATTATTTATTGAATGTAATTGTCAATTGACATGTTCCGCTCCTTTTAACCAAAAACAAAAAATTAAAAACTCCCCCCCCCCCTTTTGCCCCACCGGGGTATAGGGAGATACAGGGTGATCCCAAAGTGAGGATAGGTAACCACCCCCCCCCCCTGCGGAAGAGAAGTACCAACATGCTTTTAACACAACACGGGAAAATCACAGACACTTGATTTTGTACCAATAGATAGCTATGGTACTTTCTTTCCATTGATACCAAATGAGTACCAACATACCTAGCATTAGTCACAATGACGTCATAAATTGCGCATGTCAGCCCAAAACTGCCATTTCCATAGACACACATAGTGGAGAAAAAATTCAATTTTTTTGGCAAACAGGTTAGGAAATCAGGATTTTCATGCGGTTTTTTGACTTACTGATGGGAATGGACTAGTTTTATATAATGACAGCATTTTAGGAGCTAATAATAAGGTGTTTGAGTCGCTATAAAATTGCGAAAATATCAATTTTCCACCCATATTCAGTATTTTCGTACTTTCCTCAACAACATATGACGTCATGGGTGACGTCAAATGGGGATGTTAGTACTTATTTTGGTACCAATGGAAGAAGAAACTCTAAGCTATCCTTTGGTACCAAAATTTACAGGAATCGGGTGGCAGTAACGAAAATCACAGGGGGTGGTAACCACCCCCCCACCCTTCGGGAGGTTTTTTTGTTACAAAAATGGACTCAGGGTAGACGATGGCGTTAACATCCGGATTCCTATAAATTTGGTGATATGTCACGAAGGAGATTCTTCTTTCCACGGTATCAAATTAAATTAAAGGCACAAAATTGGGGATTTTGCACAGTGTTCGAATTGTCTTGTTACATAACTAGCCATGCGAACAACAATGCTCAAAAATGCGTATTTGTTCATAGTATTGTATGTTTATATGGTTTTTTTATAATGGTTGTTATAGCTTTTTAATCTGTATCTTTTCTGTAATTTAGCCTATTGCTAGAAATGCATTGTTAAATAAGATAAACCAGAAATGAAATAAATGAAATGAATAAATAAAAGAAGCGATTTGAAATTAGATGATCCGGATTGTAATTTAATGGCGGAACTGGAAACGCCCAAATTTATGAAACAGTGCCACCTCACGAAATGACCTCCAATTGACTGTCCTGAACCGACGGAACAACTAATGGATGAGCGTAGACACGCTATACATGGCGCGATTTTCCCGGCTGTTTCATATTAAAAGGACGTTTCCAGCCGCGCTGATTATTAGCGGAGATCTCCGATATTAAATATTTCTAATAACAAAATTCCTTCTTTGCGACACAAAGAATTTTGAGCTCTACCATTTCACAGGTATATGCAACTGTGCAAAATCTCCCAAAAGATTCGGAAAATGGGGGGGGCGCTCTAAAAAATGTTGCGGTTATTGATTTAAGTACAAAAATTTCCATTATAATGACATAACTATGACGTAATAAGTCAAGGCAAGTATGAAAATAATGGATTTTGGGTGAATGGAAAATTGATATATTTTGCCATTATGGCTCTAAAAAAAAGCATATGATGGTTAAAAACTATCACCGTGGTATATGGTATAAGAGCCAAAAACTCATGAAATTTATAACTTTTTGGTGAACATTTTTTTTCATTATTCTACACTGTGCGTCTGAGAAGTGCCAGTTTAGCCGTGTGTGAAAGTAATTCCCGGGAGTATTTATCTAGAGTCCTTCGGGAGCACAGTCCGGGCTCCATAGATGACAAACCAGAATTTAAAGTTGTGACACTAAAGCCGTCAGCAAAGGTTTGGTTAGACGAACGAGATACAATAGCTGAATACGGGAAAATTCAGAGAAAAATATAACTTTTGAAAATATGAAGTCATGCCGGAGACCTGTTGGTGCGTGTAGCCACCCGGAGAGGGGTAAAGTTCTATGGGGTTTTTTTTTTTTGTTTTTGTTTTGTGGTTTTTGGGGTGTTTTTTTTTTTCTGGGGGGTTTTTTTTTTTTTTTTTTTTTGGGGTTTTTTTTAGGGCGGGGGAGGGGTCAAATATTTGAAATGCTCTAAAGCTAAAGAAAATAGCCTCAAAATTTCCTTAGGTTAAAGGATAAAAAAGTCAATGGGTCCGTGGTGTGTGTGATTCCTTTCCAAGATATGTGGGAAAATGGCTAAAAGGTCATTTGTTTATTCAAGAAAGGTCAACAATTGTAATACCAAGATTTCTTTGTAAAAAATATTAAAACAAAATGATACTGATTCAAAAATGCTTTTTATTTTGCATAGAATTGGTTCCCTTTCATAGGGCGGGGTATAATGTCCCCGTCCCCATAGCGTCCTACAGGGAATTTTGTACCACTTCCATATAACAACACGGAGATGCCGAAAGTGCAAACATTTCATATTTGGGATTCAGTATATTAAACATTTAAAAAAACTATTTTTACAAACAAATTTGGGTATGAAACGGGTGACCGTTCTGAATATTAAACAAATGACCTTTAGCCTATTTTCCCAAAAATCGTGGGAAAAGGCCAAGCACCACACGCGTTTGTGACCCAAGTGACTTTTTTACTCCTGCTTAGCTAAGGACATAATTTGAGCTATATTATATGAGATTTAGAGCAGTTCAAACATTTGACCCCCCCTAGTAACTTTACCCCCCTCTCCTGGGGCTACACCCAACAAACACGTCCCCGGCAGACTTTCATATTTGCAAAAGTCATATTTTCTCATTTTCCGTGTTAGATTCGGTATCTCGTTCGTCAACCAAAACCTTCTGGGATGATGATGCTCTATAATGTTGCGTTGAAGAAGCTCAACTGAATCGAGCTGCTCTATTCTTGAATACTCATAATAATACCGACATTATATAGCGCCGTTTTCCACAGGATACAAAGCGCTGTGCCTTATTATTTATTACGCTGCCTCAGGAATTCGACTCACAATCATTTTCCTTCACATAGGCCGGCAGCAGGCCAAGCGGCACAAGCCTATCGCACTTAGATTGTAATATCCCCATAAACAGCTACCCGAATATCGCTGGGTTCGACGAAGCAAGTGAGGTAAGGTAAGGTAAAGTGCCTTTTTTTGCCCAGGACACAATCACATTGGCCACAGCGGGGCTCGAACCCACAAACCCTTTGGATCATGAGTCGGCATCATACTCCATGGACCACATGTGCCTCTTTACGTTGTCGCGGAGTGAGAAGTACGGCGGACATAATTACTTCTACACCGGCATGCGAACTTGACATAATACTTTCACGTTCTGATGAATACATGTGTTTTAAACAAAATGAAATGACTGATAGATAGAGCTGACTTAAACCTCCTGAATGGTATGATATGACATACATTCTATTTTGGAATTGTGGTATCATTGAAAAGAAGAGGAACACACATATCCATTGGTACAAAATCAAGTCTGTGGTATTGACGTCATACTAGGTGTGTTAGTACTTCTCTATAGGAGGGGGTGGCCGCCGCCATAACTATATCACTTTAGGATTGTTAGGGTGGGGGGATTCTCAGTGGAAAATGGGGCCCCAGGGACTGGTGGTGGTGGTGGGGGTAGCCGGGGGTGGTGGTAGGATACGGGATGTGCGCCGAGTAAGGGTTCATTTCGCCTTTGTAGAGCTTTTGTATAGTGATAGGTCTTTTTTCCTTGAAAATTTGTATTAAGAAAGGGTTGCAAACTGCCATTTCTGTTGCCAAGTATATTTTCCAGTGATCAGCATGGGCTTGACGAATTCATGCAACCACAAGTGTAATGAAAATAGTGCTGCCATGCGATGGCTCAAAATACCTTTTAAACAGTGTGCTATCTCTCACCTTTGGGGCTTGACCAAAAAAAAATCTCCACCAAAGCATGTTTGCAACCAGTCTGTCTTTCCAGAGTCATGCTATTTGTGCCCCTTTTCTTCAAAATCCTCCCCTAATAGGGACTATTGATAACTCACAAGCAGTGGCGTAACAGGCGGTGGCAGGGGGCAGGTTTGGACCCCTGATCGGACTTTGGCCCGGTAAAAAAAAAAACAAAAATTGCCCCCAAAAAAAAAAAAAACATGCTAAATAAGCCGGTTTTTAGCCCTCTACCGGGAAAATGGCCTTTTGACCCACCTAAGAGGGAAAATTTCCCCAAGACTGGGAAATGTGCCCCTCAGAGCGGGCAGGCCCGTTACCCCACTAGCTCACAGATGACAATGATGCGTTAAATAGTTGAGCTCCATATATCATTAGCACCGGTAGAAGGGTAGCTAAGTAATATCACAGGTATGATTCATAACTTTAGGCATAATTATGAGGATGGGTAGCAATTATGTCATTTTTGGATATTTTGGGGGATTTCAAACTCCCAGCCGCAAATACACATATATCCGTACCCAAAACCCAAAAGTGGCCCCCGGGTGTATAGGTATCCAATATCAATATCATGTATCATTTTCCTCTAATTTTGCAAAGATATTTCCCGGGGATATTTCCAAATTCCAAATATTTGGCATTAATGTTATTAAAGATCTGTAACCACAGCAACGGACAGAATAATTAGATGTCATCTGATTCTAACATATCAATCTTAATTCTCAATGTTCTCAGAATGCCACCGCACAACAGTTAATTCATATGGTCATGTGATAATCAAAGACGAGAACAAGAACACATCGACACTCTTTTTAGTTAATATTACGCAATTCACTTGATTAAACGACCATACTTTCCTTTAAAGAAAAATCATATTACAGGAAATAACATGAAAACAGCATTGTCATACATATACAAATGATACCGCGGTGATAAGGACACAAGGAATCTTGTTTGAAGGACGCCCTCCATTTACAACTGAAATTCTATTTGACATTATTGAGCAAAATTGTTAAAAAAATTACGTGCAATTACTGTAAAATACTAGAAAAAAGACCTTAGAAAAAAGATGGCTGTATTTTCTCTGAATTGGGGTAGGATCTTTTATTTAAAAAAATATCAGGAAAGGTGTACCTTTCGCCCCTTGTGATTTTGGGCATGCGAGGGCGCCCTGCGCGTACGGGCATGCCTATTTGTAAATATACTTATTATGATTTTGTATTAATTTAAAAATAACTTTTGTAATATAAAAAAAGAAAAATTAAGAAAAAACCCAAAAATTTTTCAGGGTTAGGCCCTCTTTTACCAAAAAGCGACCGTTTTTCGAAATCCCGCAATCCCCCTCCACATAAACCTTGTTACGGTTCCGTATAGGCGTATTATTCACAAAATAACAGAATTAAACTTTACCTGTTAATGTTGTGGTGTTACGCATCGTTAGTTCTTTATAAGATAGATTTTGACATACCATTTTTACGTAATTAGCAACTTTACATAGAATCTGATTAATTAAAATAAAACAGACAAGCCAAAAAAAATCCACACATTTAAAAAGCGCGATTTCATTCGCCAACGTTTTCCAATTAAATTTACATTAACATTTTGCAAGATTATAAATTATAGCGTCTATACAAACAGCTCGCTGACAAAAAAAGTGTTTGTGTTTTAACAATATAGTCTAGCAATAATTACATGGGTCCCATGCACCCCCCTAAAACTAAATTCTAACATGATTTTAGAATCTCTACGACATCTACGTAAAGAATTTTGATGTTACCAAAATCAAAATTGTCCCACGGGGTACGTTGGCGGCAATCTTGATAAGAGGGATTGATCGCACAAAGTGGTTCAATTTAGTTGAAAAGTATCTCAAAGTGTCTCACATGAGGAATCAGAAAATATAAAGTCTGACATATTGTGATGTTCCGTTACAGAGATATTGATGAAAATGTGATAAAGTCATACCTTTTGATTGGTCCCTTGTTACAGGGGTGCCCAGATCGGCCAGATTTTCAAAAGCTTCAATTGGACAAAATCGGTGCAATTGTTGGTAGTTATGGACTATGACAATCTGGAAATGTACGTTCCATTGTTTTCAGATCTTCAATTTTGGTTCATCGGTTAGGACAGAGAGGTTAGTCCCTAATGCCAATACCCAAAAACAATACAAATTTGATAAAAGGTAACTTTACCCCTAATTTACCACCTACTAAACATCTGATAGTGCAAACTATACATTTTCGGGTGGATTGCTCTGTTGCTCATGCTACAATTTGTATACCAAATTTGCCAAGATCCATGCCTTTAAAAAATTTGGCCCCTTGTACAATGGTCCAATCAAAGGTTCCCCCCAATGACCTTTATCAAATTTTCACCAATATCTCTGTAACTGAACATCACAGATATACCCAAACTTTTATTTTTGATTCCATGGAGAGATCATGAGATACTTGTTTCAACTAAATTGAACCAACCACTTGTACGAGTTTTCCCTCTGAATCCAGGTATTTGGCCGCCAAACGGAGCCCCGTGGACATATTTGAAGCAGCGTGGTAACATCAAAAATTCTTTAAGTAGATGTCATAGAGATTCTAAAAAATTATAACCATGGTAGAATTTAGTTTTTAAGGGGTGCATGGGAACCCATGAGAAATCTGCTAGACTAATATTAAATCATTAACACTTTCCTGCGTCAACAGATTTTTGCTATGCACTTAAGCCATTATAGGCTCCAGTCGCAGCGAGCGATTTCTGCTCAGAGCATGCGTACCACTTGATCTTGGGTTAAATCCGTATTGCCACACGCCAATCGAGCGCTACGACTGGAAGTATATTTATGGGCTTGAAAAAAACGTATCAATACTAATAAGCATGTTGATGGATAGGTTAGCAAGAATTCAATATTTGGGCTATTATGCGGGATTGTCACACCACGTGATCCGTGAAATTTATTTGCCTCCCATGACAAAACCAAGTAATTTAGCGCAAGTGGAAATTATTTTGTGTTAGAAAAACATTGGAAAACATTATTTTGGTTGTGCAGATTAGATTTGTCCAAACCCGTCCTAATCAAGGATAATGTTTCCACTTTCGATAGATTATTTGTGTTTTGTCATGGGAGGCAAATAAAAGTTCGGTCACGTGTGTGCCTTCCAGAAGAATGGCCCAGTTACAGGAATTTGCCACGTAATGTGTTTAGTGTTTTAAACGTAGTCGTGAGGGTAACAGCAAGAGCAAGCTACCAAGCTCCCTATAAAAAGAGGAAAGAAAGGTGGTATATTATGCTATGAACTTCTACACGTTTTGGTATAAGATTTTACTATATTGTGTCATACAAATATATAATAGCAGCTAAATATACACTGTAGTGTTTGATACAGTGTCGTTGCAATTTGCATAAATAAGGTAAGCCTAACACTTTGAACTATGAAAGGATCAAAAAATGAATTTGTGAGAATTACATCTTCGAAAGTCGTCAAAAATTCACCATATTCCTATTCAGATATCTGGCCTGGTAATTTGGTCCACAATTCATGGTTCACGTAGATACATAGGCCTTTTTTCGGTTTTTTTAGGGAGGGGCGATGTTTTTTAAAGGGGACTTTTTCCCCAAATTCGCCCTCGAATTTGCACAAATGGACCGGTTTTTTTAAACCATTTCGGGTATATAAAGCGCAAACCAAAAAGCCTAATTTTTGCTCCCTTTTTCAGGCCACAAAAACACAAAACATACAAAAGCAACCAATATGCGTCTAAAGTAATGTGTATTTTACACTTAAAACGCATTAAAACACTATTTTCAGAAGCACCATAGGACGTTTTAGAAGTGAACACAGTGTCAATTCTAAAACATTAATTGATGGCAATTCAATATGCGTTTATTTTGTGGGGAATTTTAGTTTTTTATGGGGGCAGGGTTTGAGAAAAATTGCATGTTTTAAAACCAAAATATGGATAATTTTAGGTAACTTTATGTGTCTTAAAGCGGCCCACTGGCACATTTTCAAAAATATGAAATTTCTTCAATTTGCTTCAAATGATTAGTCTAGGGAATGGGAAGAACAGGGATATATTTTACACAAAATCTAACACACCCCAAAACAGCTAGGGACATTGATTCTGAGGATACAGACATCCAGGTAATTTGTAGGCCAAACTTTAAGTTTTCCATAACTTTAACAACAAATGTGTATATTACATGAATATTGTGACTAGTACTCACTGATATTAAAAACCACAAAGGTTATAGAACCGGTTCAACGTGTGGCATAGCGTGAGAAACATGCATAAGGAGTGCGTGTTCTTGTGTTAAAACGCCATTCGTCGTCGTCTGCTGAATTAGCGTCGCCGGCGACGTAAATGATAAAGCGTTCTGTTGACCCATAAGAAAGTGGACTTGGTCTTATCATTTTTCGGGTGATGCTTTTGTATATAAAGCTTTACAACCATGCAAAAAAATATCGATTTTGACACATCCGAGGGCGCACTATTTTCAAATGTGCCAGGTTGCACAACAGAAACGCAAGAAGGAACGAAAAGGAAAAGGAATATACACCATAGCATCAGCGAACCTAATGTTTTGAATTTGAGTGATATGTAAATTTAACTATTAAACCCACATCTGTGACTGAAAGTGAAGGGGGGAAGCGGAAAAGTAGAAATACCACGGACCTCTAGCGTGACTATTATAAAAGTAGTCCTGGTGTAAAATATTTTAAGTTTGATACGAGTCCAATCTATCAATTAGCTATTTTAATACCCGTTTGCATTTTGCGGAAAATCTTGCCTGTGTTAAATATAGTTAAAATCCGTATTGCACACAGCGCCAATGCTTCAACGAGCTGGAAGTATATTATGGGCTTTCAAAAACACTATCAATACTAATAGCCTGTTGAGGGATAGAGTTTAGCAAGAATTGCAATATTTGGTGCTTTCTTCGGGATGTCACACACTTGACCGAACTTTTATTTGCCTCCCATGACAAAACAATAATCTAGCAATTGGAAACAATTATTTTGGTTTCGAAAACACTGGAAACATATTTGGGTTAGCTTTTTCCAACCAATCAGAATATGTTTCCACTTTCGCTAGATTATTTTGTTTTTTTTTTTTTTTTTTTTTGGTTTTTCATGGTAGGCAAAATAAAGTTCGCTCCACGTGGGTGTGGACATGCGAAGAAGTGCCCCTTTACAGGATTTGACAGGGGCGTAATGGTGTTTTTAGCTTTTAAACGTACGTGAGTGTAACAGAAAGCAAGAGACCAGCTCCTATAAAACGAGGAAAGAAAGTATAGTTATGCTCTGAACTCTAACCGTTTTGGTTATTAAGATTTTACTATATTCAATATACAAATATATAATAGCAGGATAAATATACACTGTATATTGTGATACAGTGTCGTTGCAAATTTGCTCAATACCGGTAAGCCTACACTTTTACTATGAAGGTAAAATAGCATTTTCTGGAAATAACATTATTCGAATGTGCAAAAATTCACCAATTATTCTATTCAGTAATATCCTGCCTTATGTCCATCACTTCATAGTTCACACCGTAAAGATACAATATGGGCCATTTTTTTCCCGGGTTTTTTTTAGGGAGGGTCGATGGTGTTTTTTTAAAGGGGACTTTTTCCCCAATTCCCCTCGAATTTGGCAAAAAATGGACCTGTTTTACTAAATAAACCATTGTCTTGGTATAAAAGCGCAAAAACCTACTTTTTGCCCTTGCTTACACATAAAACAAACAAAAACATACAGAAGCACACAATATTGCTCCTAAAGTAATGTGTATTTTACACTTTAAACCGCATTAAAACACTATTTCCGAAGCACCTAGACGTTAAAGTTGTGAAACACCAGTGTCCAATTCTAAACACTAATTGAATGGCATTCCATGCGGTTTATTTTTGTGGGGAATTTTAGTTTTTTAATTGGGGCAGGGTTATGAGAATGCCCATGTTTTTAAAAAAATATGGAAAATTTATAACTTTTATTTTTTCTAAGCGACAACTGTCACATTTTCACATGACATTCTTCACATTTGCTTCGCAAATGATGTCTAGGGCATGGGAAAGAACCAGGGATATATTTTTCACATAACATATAACCGACCCCAAAACAGATAGGGACAGTGATATGAGGATAAGACATCCAGGTAATTTGTAGGCCAACTTTTAAGTAATCTTTCCATAACTTTACAAATCACAATGTGTATTTACACATGAAATATTTTATTAAAAAAAAAAAAAAAAAAAAAACCACAAAGGTTATAGACCGGTCAAACGTGGTGCATGCCGTGATGAAACATCCTAGGATTGCGTGTTCTTGTGTTAACGCCATCTTTTCGTCGTCTGCTGCATTTAGCTTCGCCGGCGACGTAACTTATAAAATCGTTGTTTACCCATTAGGAAGCTGACTTGGTCTTAATCATTTCGGGTGAGGGCTTTTGTATATAAAGCTTTACAACCATGCAAAAAAATATCGATTTTGACACATCCGAGGGCGCACTATTTTCAAATGTGCCAGGTTGCACAACAGAAACGCAAGAAGGAACGAAAAGGAAAAGGAATATACACCATAGCATCAGCGAACCTAATGTTTTGAATTTGAGTGATATGTAAATTTAACTATTAAACCCACATCTGTGACTGAAAGTGAAGGGGGGAAGCGGAAAAGTAGAAATACCACGGACCTCTAGCGTGACTATTATAAAAGTAGTCCTGGTGTAAAATATTTTAAGTTTGATACGAGTCCAATCTATCAATTAGCTATTTTAATACCCGTTTGCATTTTGCGGAAAATCTTGCCTGTGTTAAATATAGTTAAAATGGCAGCAAATTTGGAAATCGGACGCCAATGTAAATCAAGATTGCTATAATTGTGGCTACTACAATGTCAGTGTTCTTTCTAAACTCTTAGCATTATCAATGTGGACTTGTACTTGTGTTTTTCAGCATTCATACTGAGTTTATGCTTAATATTGATAATTCGTGGAAAATTAGTGCAGAGTCCTTTTTAATTTAAATCTAAGGTGGCAGGTGGTATTTACATCAAATTGACATAAACTCCAACGGTCAATAGTAGTTGGTGGGATGAGCACTTGTGCGAAACTTACTTTACTGACTTTTGTGGACAACAATAGTTGAGAAATGATCTATTGACCCTGGGGTCAATAGGTACCTCATTGGGGGTTAAATTCCAAATGATTATATTTCATTGCGGCCCTTTTGAAATCAAGGCGCCATCTTGAAAGTCATGATTACTGTTATCTTTTACTGCTCTGCTGGCGAATGTCATCAGTGTGTTTCTGAATTTCTCACACTAATCAATGTGGGGTGTTGTTGCTTAAAATAATGTTTTTCATTTCAATCATTCTTAATAACTCAATTTATGCTTAAATATATGGATTTCAGTGGCTGCTTGAATCTGAGAGCAGCCATATTGATTTGACCTATAAATCAATAGCTATATACATGTGCAGTGCTCATTTAATGTTACTGGACCTTATTTTGTCAAAACCAAATGGAGTACGGCATTTAAGCTCTTGAAAAGGAACACTTCATAATTGGGTAAAACTATAGAGTGCGCTGTAGCGAAACAAGGGTACGCTACATTTGTTCAGGGGCTCAATATGAATAGGCATGCCACTTTATGAAAAAGTCCACCAATAATTGTGCTTAAGACTGGGCTAGACTCTCTAATTTTTATTTGTCGGAATAACCTATATCTGGTCAAAAAGGAACAAAAACAGTGATCACTTTACCAACACATTTATGTACAATATAGTCCCACAATACTAACAGCAATACACTATAATATAATGTATTAAACACAGGTATATAGATAATCTTTTCTCAGTTACTATATAAAACAGTTGAAAGATCTGAAGTGAAGTTTTATAATGCATAAGCAGAATGCTCGCCAGACACGCCACGGGGTTGTGAACATCGGCGGAGTGGTGGTCATATTCATCTCCATCTTCCAATCCTAGAAAGAGACAAAAATTAAGATATAAACTAAATTTATTTAATTATCTGCTATTGGTGAAATTGAGAACTTTGTGAAGGAGGTTCATAAGGAACAACAGAAACAATGGTCTTATTTGATGCAAATTATAGTTAAAATAAAATATATTATCTAAGTGAGTTAAGTGTCGAATCAAGATCGTCTTTTGACGAAAAAAATAAGCACGCGCTTGGAAAAATACTAAATGTTGATAAAAAAGGGCCATTCAAAAGTTTTAAGTAAAATCTTATTTAAAGTTAAGTAAAATCTTTATACTTTGTATATTGTACATTGTTCCCTTGACAAACATTATTTAATAATCTTTGTGCGTTGTTTTTTAACTATGCACAAGACAGAAACCCGTCACGGCTTATTCATAAATTGCAATCTTGATTCGACAGTTTGGAACTGATTCTTTAATAATGATGATGAGGAGAACCATATCATGATGATGGCGTAAGACGCTGATGGACAATAAGGGGTGTCATGGTGGCAATTGTGACAGTGATGCGAGGTTGGCAATTCCTGATCTGATGGACAATAATTAGAAAAAATAACTAGTTTAGTTCCTTAAATGTCATTTCTCTTATCGTCTCTTTTCCCTTCTTTGTTCGGTTCCCGTCTTGTACGTCTTCACGATCACTGGACGTTGCGTCTTTGTGTAACCAGCGGTTCCTCAGACAACGTGTGCCTCAGTGCACGCTTAATTTTTGTCCATTTCTAAAATAAAAAGCAAGTGTATAATTCAATATTGGAGTTTACTCGAAGAGTAGTTAAAATCAAACGTAAGAAAAAAAATTTTTCGTTATAGGATTATGTGCAATATTGGATAAGATTGATTGACATCATTCGAATTGCACATCAGGCAATCCTAATTCGTTCAATTCGGTTAATAAGAGGTAGGACATGCCACAGGCTACAAGGAATCGACGACCTTAGTGTCCATCCGAGGACGACGGGCTTTCCCTGGTGATTTATAATGTAAAGCAGCTGAAGTGCCTGATACAATGGCAAACTCATTGGTTTTTATACTAGCTTCTTTGATTCTCTATATTACCACCATTGCTTTATTTACTGGACTTTAAATTGCAGATTAGTCTCTCGGGATGGAGGCGACTGCATGGTCACTCTCTTTTCCCCTAAAATTTCAAAATTATACATTTTCTTCAACCGTATTCGTTGCATCTGGCAGCATGGGAAATACCTTCAATGATTCCCAACAACTTAACTATAGGTCAGTGGTTTTGAGATGACTAATCCTCAAATGATCAAAGGCATCTAAACATCACTGACTTATAGGGGGTTCCCAAAATATGTTCCCCCCTAAAATTCAAGGACATTTCGTTGCATAACTTCACTTAGAACTGGATGTTCAACATTTTTTTTTTAATTTTTGAAGAGAGGAAACATGTGGTTCTGCCACTGAACGTTGTTGTTTTGCGAAAGGCACATTTGGTATCAACCCGCACTCCCTTTTTCCAAAATGACGTTTTCAGAAAAAGTGACACTTTGCAGTACTCAAAGATCTAAAGTCAACCATTAATAATTTATTTTACAACAACGATTTAATTTCCTTTTTTTGTTCATTGCAGTATGAAGTAAATAAGCTTAAAAATTAGCGTATAGGCAAACAATAAACAAGACCAATGCGCAGGCAAGTTTTACAAACATTGAGATGTAAGCTTTTATCATTCATCGTTTTCAATCGCAGATAGAACAGAAGAAGATGGGCTAAAAGCCTTCATTCAGGTTATTTTACTACAAGAATATACATAGCTCCCAAGAGACAAGAATAAGCCTACGATAATTCATTATACGTCACACAAAAAAAACCTTTAAACCTTTTGCCAAAGTAATGATATAGTAGCAGGCCCGAAAAACATGAAAACAATTAACAAAACTATTAGGATGGCAAAATCAATTAAAAACTTCAGATCACAAATTAACATCAACTTTTGTCCAAATTATTTTTAGTTATTGTTTGGATCGTTACCTTCGGACTACAAATTTTTATGCGGAATCACATTTGTTTTTTGCTCTCTGTTTCTTTTGCATAATTTTTTGTTAACTGGCTCCTGGTTTGACGTTGATTGTGTTTGTATGTGTTAACCATCATGTATGCGTCTATTGTTTTGTAGGCAACATGTTAATTTTCAGGTGATGCTCGTTTCAGGCCGTTTAGGCCTATTGGCCATTTTCCTTCATTCATTGTATGTGATAGGTTATATGTATTGTTTATGTATGAATGAAAATAAATTTGAAATCTTTGAGATTTTGAATAAAGTGTTGTGGTCTGAAGAATGCAGGTTTCCATCCGCATTAGTGTGGAAGAGTGGCGAGTATGGTTGCGAAAGGGAGAAGCAATGAGCGAGGACTGTTTGCAGGGTTTGTGTAGGACCATACCAAGGTGGAAGAGTGATGGCATGGGCAGGGGATCTGCTCTGGTAGCGAATGATCTTGTGATCTTACAAGAACGACTGACTGCTCTAAGCGATATGTTGATGCAATTTCTGCGCCCACGCGTAATTCAAGGGAGGAGCAATAATGGTTAATTGACAATTGATCTCAGGCAGGACAATGCAACTCATACTACTGGCAATGTCAAACCACCTTCCTTGAAGAGCAGGGTATTGACACCATCGATTGGGACCAGCCAGTCACCTTGATCTCAAGTTCATCAACCCGATAGAGAACCTTTGGGACCAGGTGAAATGTGAAGCATGTTCGACACATATATGGAGCACACAATAGAGGCTATCAGTGTTCAGATTAGCGGCCATCATTGGGGGTTTAGTTGGGGTTTAACAATACACTCACCCAGACAAATGTAATGTGGTCAAGGTTGCCAAAAGCAGCGGAATGTATAGTTCCGGATTTACTTTGCCGCAAAGATGGCCGCAATTGAAACACAGGATAACCTATTAATGGATCTATTAGTGGACTTATCCAGCGAGTATGGAATCATATTCCTTAACAAATCAACAATCTGGTAAAATAGTAATGTGTAACCTCTGCAAAATGACATCATCGTGCAGATGGAGGCAACCTCGACTATTGTATCACCCTGAATGACAAAACCGTTAAGCTTATTTTGATTTGATCCAAGCATTTCAAACATTACATACATCTTTCTTTCATTAAAAGGGCAATCATAAAGAAATGACTTACTAGATACTGGACAATGTAACTTATTATCATTTTTGTTTGTCTTTGTATCGGTTTTGTTTGCCTATGTCTTAATTAAAGCCTATTTCTCTATTGCAATGAATAAAAGGAGGTAATTGAAATGCCTGTCGTAAATTAATGAATTGGTGACTTTAGACGTTGAATACTGCAACTGCACTTTTTTCTGAAACGTTATTTTTTGGAAAAAGGGATTGTGTGTTGATACCAAATGTGTCTTGTTTGTCTTTAGAACCTTTGATGCGCAGTGCCACTTCTTCTTAAAACTTATTTTGGAAAAAGGAGTGTGGTTGATAACCAAAGTGTTTATTTTGAAAAGCACAACCTTTGTGGCCAGAGCCAAACGTTTCCTCTCACTCGCAAGTTTTTTTTTTTAAATTTGTCTAAACATCCAGATCTAATTGAAGTTAGCAACGCAATTGTCCTTGATTTTTTTTTGGGGGGGGGGGGCTTATTTTAGTAACTCGTCGAGTGCGTACAAGAAGGTCATAAGTGCAATAGCTGCCCTTTGTCAGAAATTACAATAAAAACAATATTATGCCAAGGTCTTTGGTTTATAGTAGTTCTTGAAATGGTTCTTCAGGCACCACCGTCGCCTGAATTTCATTTCAATAGCCATGCCCTCCAAGTCAAGAAAAGATAAATTAAGAGTTCACCTAATACATGGTGGCATCACAGATCTACTATGAAACAGCTATTGCTTCTTACAACCTTTCTTGCGCTCACAAAACGAGTTATAACCTACAACCATGGTCATGCAGAATCTGCCGTGGTGGTTGAACTGGTATAACACTGAACTAACTACACGCGGGCCAATCATCAGCTGCCCACTCCTCCACTATACAGTCTTCCTGTAGAAGAAGTCTCCATTGTCCAAGTCCTGATAGCACATCACAACGTATTCCACGTTGGAATAATCTTGGGACAAAACGCAAGGAGTCATGCGTCCCCATAACTGAACCTGTTAAAGCAAATTGGAGTAAAAGAATTGGGCCTTTTAGCTTAAAGAAATATGTCAAATTTTTTGTCAAGCCTCAGTTTGACTTACATTCTAAATATATGTAAAAAAAAACTGCAAAACTGGAGTGTTAATTTTAACCACCATGGGTGTTAATTTTAACACACCATCCTGAGAGTCAATAACGGGACCACCTCCCATTGGTGTTAGTTCCCATGTTTAGTGTTATATAACACCAATTTTGGTTGTACATGTATCAGACACTGCTTGGTGTTAATTTTACACCACATATGGTGTTAATCATTTTTTTAACACTGCCGGGTATCAAATTGACACTACTACTGTTTGTAATTAACACCCTCCGAGCATACGGGAACCCTCCCTCTGTGTTATTACACCAAAACTTTGGTGTTAACCTTGGAGATTTGTAACGGGTGATATTTAGTAGAAAATGCTTGATTTGTTATTTTGTGCTTTCTATTATAACTGCTTGCCTCTAACAAGTCCTAACATAATACCAACAATCCATAATTAAAATTACGCGCAGCAACACCGAGTGGTGTTACATCCTAAATTTTAACACCAGAATCTAACACCAACAGCTTGACACCATACAAAACCAGACTTGGTGTTTAACATTATTAAACACCACCTCAGTTTTTGGCAGTGTACATACATCACGATTTCCCGAAAAAATAACATTTGATGTACAATTAACAAATTAGAGGCATTTTAATTTTTGCTTTTTTTGACATACACGAGAGGAAAACGGGCGGATTTTTCGCCACGGCTTCATTGATCGAAAAGCGAGCGCCCCAATTTTGCTCTCCTCGTGACGTCAAGTGATGACCAAAACATCGTGTTGACTCGAATTGGTTTATTGTCTTGCTGACACTGTAATATTGGAATATACAAATATTGAATGCCCAAGAGTGTGCTAGTAAAAATTATCATGAAGGTCAAATTTGACTTTTCTATCTATTTCATGAGGCAGAAGCCGAGTGAATAGAACATTGCAAAATTTGACCGAATGATATATTTTTACTATTGCACGAATGAGGCTGTCAATATTTGGTTTTATAATCAGATAATCATCACCAATTTTATTTTCCAAGCCATGTGATAGTAAAAACTCTCACATGGCTTCAAATCACTGTAATCATGATTAAATTATGGATGGTCATTCACTTTGACGTCCACCATTTTGCCTGCGATGTGGATTTGTCGGAATCGTTTCGAGTAAGCTATTTGGGCGGAAAATTAAAAGGGCAAATACACTCAACACATGGGACAATTTTTCAACTTAATTTTGATTTATATGTAATCCATGTTACTTAAGGCTTTTCCTGCTACCAATTTTCCAAATATTCAGAATCATGACATATTTCCTTTAACATAAAAAGAGCAGCTAAGAAACGTAGCATGCGAGAGTAAACGAGACGTATAAGGATGTTATGATGGTCGAGCCACGCGCGCTCGACCGTGTGAATACCAATAATTTCATCAAATTCGTGAATACTTAATATTGGGAGAGTCTGAAAAGGCTTCGGACGCATTTCTTCATAAAATCGTTTTAAAGATATATTTGGACCATTTCTTCCCCTTATTCTGGGGGTCAATTATGGGTATCAAAAGGATTATAGTAAATATAATCGACTTGATTATACAAAGTACGAAATTTCCAAAACATGTTCTTGCAGGTAATAAAACTTTTTTCAACACCTACACGCATTATGTGGTCATTCATGAACAATAGAATATATTAAACTAATTATGTTTTTGATGTATGTTTAGCAAATAGCATGTTGGTTATTTGCTTGCTAATAACCAAAATAATTCCATATATATTCATATACCTATAGACTATTTATTAAGTACTTATGAAGAAAAAGACTTGATCAAGTTTTTTACCGTATAAAAACCGTTATCATAAGCCAGCTCTGTGGGTTACGAGTTTGGTTATTACCGTGTTGGTGGGTCAGATAGATGCATTCCAGGACTACAATACATTCACCTGTCAACGATCCTATGCAAACTACACATGGATTGAATTGCATCTTAAATGTATTGTAGTCTGCCATGTTGGTGTACAAGATCACAACATATCCCGGACTCAAACAATACATTCACCTGTCATTATCCCTGATATTGGTGATCGATTACACTTAATGTAATTGTCCAGAAGTAGTCTAGCCTGTTGGTGGGCAGATACCACATTCCCGGGAGCACAAAAGGAACTACAATACTTCACCTGTCAATGAACCCCTGTGGTAAATGCTATCTACCATGGATGGAAGTGCAGCTAATGTATGTATTCCTGCCGGGGGGGGGGGCACTGACATTGGAAAGGGTTGGGTACTGGTATGTGCGGCCTTAAGACCCCCTTTCGCGT
Source organism: Ophioderma brevispina (assembly GCA_023653785.1). Taxonomy (NCBI): domain Eukaryota; kingdom Metazoa; phylum Echinodermata; class Ophiuroidea; order Amphilepidida; family Ophiodermatidae; genus Ophioderma; species Ophioderma brevispina. The sequence continues at coordinate 25,624 of JAMKCH010033650.1, forward strand.
CTCTCCAACCGTTCCCAACACCCCGTTGAGTTAAATCGTTCTTAAGGTCCACTTTCAGAAGAATTTGAATCGAAGCATATTTAGCCAAATTTAAGCTCCCAGCCTGCAATTTCTCAAATTTCAGTTACCAAGCCCTACTTTCGGAGACAAAAATCCGTTCCAAAGCCCCAATTTCGGAAACACGGGGCCGCACATCCCTATCCTGAAAAGTTGAGGCCCCCCCCCCGGTACCTGCCATGTTGGGGACAAGATACACAATTCCAGGGCTTACAATTACATTCACCTGTCAATGATCACTGTGTAAATGCACACATGGAATCGATGGACAGTTTAATGTACATAGGTCCTGCCATTGGGTGGACAAGAAACATAATTCCATGATACAATACATTCATCTGTTAAGGATCAGTGGGCATGGCTACACGTGGATCGTATGGACCTGCTGATTATCTTGACCATTTTGAGATTGAAAGGGGGTAAATTTTAAAAAACGGGGTCAAATGGTAAACTGGGCTCATACGGGAATGTACGTCAGCCACCAATTGGTGGACAAGAAACACAATTCCAGGACTACAATACATTCACCTGTCAATGATCCCGGTATAGGGATGATTTACAACTTAGGTATTGTCAAGTTAGTCTGAGGCCAGCGTGGGGTGGCGGATATGCACTACATCGTCGAGGATCACTAATAAGAACGAGTACAATACATTCACCTGTCAATGATCCATGTGTAAATGCCACACATGGATCGATTGACAGCTTATGTATTGTATTCCGGCCATGTTGGTGGACAAGAGACACACATTCCAGGGCTCCAATACATTCCACCTGCCAATGATACCTCTGTAAATGGCTAAACATGATCGATTGCAGCTTAATGTAGTGTATACCTGCCATGTTGGTGGACAAGATACACACATTCCAGGGCTCCATACAGTCACCTGCCAATGATCCCTCTGTGAAATCGCTAAACAGGGATCGATTGACAGCTTAATGTATTGTTCCTGCCATGTTGTGGACAAAGATTACACCATCCCGGGCTACAATACATCCCCTGTCAATGATCCTTGTCAATGGCTAACGTGATCGATTGGGGGCTCGTGCTGATTCTAAATCTTGATGATGCAACTTTTGTAATCCTTGAGTATTTTTTGAGAGATGGAGGCAATTAACGGTGTCCAATATGTAAACGTTTCATCCGGGAATTTATCCCATCCATGTTGTGGAACAAGAACACACATTATATGATTACATATCATCTGTCCATGATCCGTGTGCATGCAATCGCTAATGGATCGATTGACAGCTTAATTGTATTGTATTCCTGGAGTGTGTATCTTATCCAGCAGCAATGGCTGGGAACTACAATACTTAAGCTTTCATCGATCCTTGATGTAGGCATTTGCACATGTATCATTGGCAGGTGAATGAATTGTAGTCCTGGAACTGTATTAACATGCTGGTGACTGACGTCATGGCTTATTTCCTACCTCGCCTCTCGGTATGAGTATATCCGTATGCACGAGGAACGTGCAACGTTCCGTGGTATACATCGTAATTCGTTTTTCCTCTTGGTGAATGATCCACCGTCATCCATAACTAAATAAAATTACAGAAATATGTAAGATGTCGTGTTTACATGACTGAGTTTAATAAGTATAACGGACAGAATTAGTGTACCTATTTGAAGGGTTCAAGCTCGAACACTGCCTGCTGTCTTTGTGGATTTCGGAAAGCCTTTGACATATACACAGAATGGAAAAGATCCTGCAGCTTACTGAAGGGCATCCAGGTTCAAGCTAATTGCCACAGGTATCAGAAACGTGCCCTAAAGTCGATAGAGAAAAAGGGGCGTCTGGGCGTGGCCAGAAACATGAGTACACATGCATGTCAAAAGATAAAAGGCGGATTTTGATTTGCACTCTTTTAAAGTCTAAAAACACGCCAGTGAGAAACCCCAGCACCAATGGTGGGGTTTGGGTTTTGAGGCTCGAGCCCTCACCTCCCCGACACACCATGTAGACAGGAAACGGAGGTACTTGAAGTCCAAGTCAAGGCTCTTTTTTCAAGGTGACACACTTTTCTACAGTTTTGGACTCTGTCTCAGAGACGCGTATTACCCGAGAACCAAGAATGACCTAACCTAATTTTCTCTTGCTAATGGAAACACAGGATTGGACTACAGAATACGGATGAACCCAGACAGAAAACCCAGTACATGAACTTCAACCAGACTTCTAATGCATGCGCACAAGGAATGCCAACAAGTCCAAGACTATAAATATCTTGGCGCGTGGATAGCAAATTCAAACAAAAGGGGCAAAAGGTCCACTTTTGCTGATTGATTTGATAAAAAGGTCCAAAATTTTGGGGCAATTCCACTTAGTTCAATTCCGACTTGGTCCAATTCACACGAGGTCAAATTCTCATTTCGTTCAATTCCCATTAATCCAGAAGGAGATTTGACAAATAAAATTTCAGGGATAGGGTTAGGATACGGGTTAAGATTGTACTTTCGGCGACAAATGGGATTTAGACCAGGTGGGATACATGACCAAACGGGAATTGGACCAACTCGTTGGGTCATCTGGAGCAATTCCGTAACCGTGGAGAGCAGAGCGTTATTTCTCAGTGGATTTGTCTTCCATGAAGGTTAATGAACAAATTTAGCGGGGGTGCCCCTCGCGAAAGTGTTGGCGGAATTCAGGAGGGGATAATCCATAATACAGGGGTCAAAATGAAAAATGTTTAATTGGATTGCTTTAAAAAGGTAACCAAAGAAAAAGGTAACCAAAGTGTTCATCTTGTTACAAGGATTAGAAAAGGTATAGCTTGTACTACTTACAACGTATGGTTACGGATGTATAAGGCAAAATCACCAAATGTCAAAGGTCATCTCCAAAGGTTAAATCTTTAATACTGCATCGATTTCTATTAAAAATGGTCTCGAATTGTTTTAACTTTAAAAGTTCAAACTTTTCCACAGGTAGTTGGCACTCTCTTTTGTATTTGGTTATCGAGATAAATGACAAACAAGGTCAATGCCATGCAATTGACCTCTATTGATCCCTGAAATTTATATGTTAGACAATGCACAATATTTTGTTGCAGTCTTTTGAAGAAAGATTTGCTAGGTATTGTGCCGTATTTGGCAAGCTTTAGTTTTTGCAGAGCAACTGAAACCACAAATTGGTTATAAAATAGTTAAAGGTGCAGACCTGCTCATATATATATAACCTACATAAGACCTGGGCGCCGAATTTGATGGTCTCGGATACGTGTTTTTGTAACCGTGTGATGGCTACTGGAAAACCAGAGTTTTGTTATCCAGAAAAAACAGAAGATCGGAATAGCGATCACAATATTTATACATTACATTAGTTTGTACATAAGCGTAATTGTCATTGACTGTGATATTCGCGCTCTAATTTCGAAGTTTTTCTGGCTGTAATATATCTCTGTAAAACAGTGCGACGGCAACGCGTTTAAATGAGATGTTCATCAACGGGTTGGTATTAATCATCTGAAACATTTAAAATTCTAAAGTAGCATAAGTTTCTAAACGCATTGTTTTAATAAATGCGTTTCGAAGTTAAACACACGCGTGTTGAAAATAAAGTCAAACACTATACCCACTCGCCTAACGCATTTAAAAAGTGTTTTAACAAGCATTAAAGGTCAATCATGAAATCGCCTCCAGACTAAAATATATACATGAAATCTCGGAGATGACAACCATGCCTTAAAAATTTTAAATGATGCGTCCCAAGAGGAATTGAACGAAACAAAATACTCACACAAATTGACAGATAGTCACATTGCGGTGGGGGTTTGTCCCGTCTAGCGCTAGACAAATTGCATCAAATTGGCTGTTGACAGACAGTTAGTGCAATTTTTCAGATCATCAGTTCATAAATATATCTCCAAATGTTTTGTATGTGATTAAATTGCGAGTAGAAATGTTACAGTTTATGCAGCCATGTTAGTTTTTGCACATTCTTGAAGAAAGCGTGTTATTTTTATAAGGTTAAGCCACATGTGTTTTGACGTAATTATTACCCTTAGGACATGTTAGAGTAAGGAATATCAAAGAACCCATATCTAAACATTCCTCGAGTTCCAATTTCAAAATACTTAGTGATTACTGATTGACAATATGAAATTAACTTGCCAATTTTAAATTATAGGTTGAGTATCCAAATTGGGCTGAACCAAATTTTGACCCGGAAATGAACACAATCCATCTTGCGCTTATGTCACAAGCAGAAAACGGACATAAAGAGGGAAAGGGAGCGAGGGAGAAAGATTGCGAGAGAGTGTGAAAAAGATTGAAAGAGAACGAAAGGGAGAAAGGGGGGAAAGATGGTTAGAGAGAGAAATATCTGGCCAGGGAGAGTAAGAGAAGAGCGCGCGAGCCAGAAGAGGTCTAATAAAATAATGTTATGTAGGCCTATGTATTGCGGATCTTCCTTTTGGAGTTAGGCATTACATGCCCTGGGATGCCTGTACAATGTAATGATATATAGGTCAGCGCGTGGAGCATAAATGGAATACCTCTTTTCCCATCAGTACAATTTTTTTCACCAGGTTTCTCCCACCTAGGCGGCTGCACCCTATTAAACTGAAAAACATTATTGCAACTCCGTACTGTAAGAAGAACTAGATTATTGAACGTGTTATATCAAGGCCAATTTATGAGATTTTATGGAAAGTTCAACGCGGTTTATCATGCAAGGGTTCTAGTCTAGGCCTACGTTTAAATAAATAGATGACGATCAAGATGAATATTTTTTACGACAAACAGTGGACTCTATCCTTAGTGCTTAGACGACAAAAAAATGGGCACAAAATCATGTTCTATGGGCCAGGCCTCCCCATTTGATTTGGGATTATTGATCGCACTCTTGGTCCAATATGCGCTTCTTTTCAATCCCAATTGGTCTAATCTCAGTTTCCATTTGTCCATTTCCATAGCATTAACTCGTGTTAACATCTAAATAATACTACGTAGTTGCGCGCAGCCTTCGAACATCTTGGCCTATTAACATTCTATTAGGCCCCAGTTCGCTGTTCTTATTTCTGCTGCACTCTTACAGATATAGCACTCATTACAACAACATAACAGCACATTTTTTGAAGAACGCCCCAATTTTCAAAATTTGAATTTTTTGCAGCAGTTAATTTTGGGTAATTGGGTCTAGGGAACTACACCGGCGAACGTAGAATGCTCACAAAATGCGTATTTCCAATAAAATAACGATTTTGTAATTAGATGGGATCCCAATTGTGGCTTAACGGGGAGCTGGAAATGCTAAGTTGTATGTCCGTCCATGATGAAATAGTGCCACCCCCTCAAGAAAAAGGACCTCTAATTTGACTTGCCCTGAACCAATAACACATCTAATGGATGAGCGTATATATGTACATGACCCTATTTCTCGGCTATTTCATATTGGAAGGCCGTTTCCAAATCCATCAGCAGCCGTTGAATTATTACGGAGATCGCCGTATTACCTCTTCCTAATTACAACATTACTTCGTTTGCAACACATAACATTTCGAGCTTAACCATTCACGGTATAGTTTACTACCAGTTACCAATGCACCGTGTAAAAATCTCAAAATTTTTGAAAAATTGAGGCGCTCTTAACATCGTTTTAAACATGCATCATCACCAAATTCAAAAGCACTGATCACAAATTTCGTCAGGATAGAAGCCAAATGCGCCATACAAAATTGGCCATAGAGGTTACCCCTCACTAACTCACTTATACACAGTAGTCTATGAAAAATGGCAACTTTGAGCATGTTTTTTCTTCGTTCACATTTACACTCTCAAGAGGAAATACAGCAACATCAACCCAAAGTACAAGCTGAAATCACCAAATAACCAAATTTTGAACATTCGAATGACCAGAAAAATTTTTGTTACGAATCAACCAATTTGCCCAATGTCAGAACCGGCAACCCAAGATTCTCTCTAGTCGCCAAAGCTAGTCTTTGCAAATCCATGTGAAAATTCATGATCCGCGGTAGTACTTTTCAATCACATTAACTGCCAAATCCGTTTAGTTTGAGAAAACATACCAGTCTAAACCATTGTCAATCATGATATTTCAACACTTTCTTAACAACTATTGCATTTTACAGACATTTTAAAGCACTTTTCCAGATGCCATGGCAAGAAATATTCCATCCAATCATTTTTTGATCCTTACCGCGGCAGCCAGTTAGAGTGGTGTATAACCTAGAGGACAGAGTGCGTGTGAGCTTATTGTGGTCGGCTACATTTGGGGACGTGTTCATATACATCAAAAGGAAACATTTTTAAAAGTTTAATTTAAAGGCAATATCGGTGATTTATTTGCTATAACAAAAACTATCGACAAATTACAAAATCTGATTTTTGCATGTTGTAACAACATGTAATAGATATCCATCATACCCTAGAAGTGGTAATACCAAAAGCAACCTAATAAGGCAAAATGCATTTTTTAAGTCCATTTTTTTATTCCGCACAGCATCAGACACTTATACCTGTATTGGAAATGGTGATTCATATCTTTGAAAACTGCTGTCATCTGCCTGCTGGCATTTTCTCATTTAGAAAAAATAACTTATACTTCTATCTACAGACTTACCTTCCCGTTAATCTGTTCCTGCAATTTTAAATACTTTGACTCTTGTGGGTAGATCTAATAGGCCGTATTCCAGAACTTGTTTAGCTAAACGCATTTTAGCTTAAAATCGTCGTAATTTAAAAAATTGCGTTTAAGCAAAAACGCGTTTAAATATTTTTAACCATTTACTTAACTTAAACCGAAGCTTTAAACACGAGTAACATCGTCGTTATTAAAGACGCTAACTTGAGTGTATAAAGGTTGTATTGTTTAATGTTGACTGCACAAAGTGTATCATGGCTTTCGGTAGCGTTTCAGGTTGCTACACCAACTGGGTGAGAATGATGTGCACCGTTGCTGTTGTTAATTGGAGTGTGCAATGCGCCGTGCACTTGGCGAAACACACACTAGAACACTCTTCTTAAATAGCCCCGTACATAGTTTAAAATTTCGATGCATTTTGGCGGAGTAAATCGCGTTTAGCTTTAAACTCCTTCTGGAATTGCGTTTTACTTAAGCCCATATGTGTATCTCACATTTAAATTTAAACGTTTCAGCTTTATCTTAAAATCGCGCTAACTTCTTTTTGGAATACGGGCCATAAGTGTTTGGTAAATGAATAATATCATAGGACATTTTGTTCTGAGCACCAATCCTAATTTGGAGCTAGTAAAGTTGGGGCGAGGTTGTCGATACGGGTCATCCACCTTTAAATGGAAAATGGAGAACTGGAACCTTTCAGATGGGTAGTCCTTCATGAATGTTTTTTATCGTTTCAGACTGAACCTTTGGCGTGTTTTCTATATCTTTCTAAATGCAAAGGTATATAGGTGTTCCTGAAAAACTGCAATGGGTTTAGAATAACCGTTGGTGTTTAAATTTTCAACCGATTGTTCTTGAAAATACAATCCAACACCGAAATGTTGCGCAAACTATTAAACACTTATAAAGGCCCGTATTCGAAACCTTGTTTACTAAACGCAATTTTAGCTTAAAATCGCCGTAATTTAAAATTGCGTTTAACAAAACGCGTTTAAAATATTTTAATAACCCGTTGCGTACGTTCAAGGAAACTTAAACACAAGTAACTTCGTTGTTATTTAAAGACCTAACTTGAGGTATAAAACATGTACAAGGGGCCCTAATGGTGAGCGCACAAAGTGCATATGGCTTTCCGTAGCGTTTAGGGGTGCTACACGCACTGGGCGGGATGATTTAATGCAACCTTGGCTGTTGTCAACTGGACATTGCAATGAGCCGTGCACTTGACGAAAAACACATATTAAAACACTTTCTAAACAGCCCCGTATCTAGTTTAAAACAATTCGTCGCATTTTGGCGAAGTTAAAATTACGTTTCACTTTCTGGAATTGCGTTTATTAAGCAATACATTTACCCTCACATATAAACGTTCGATAGCTTAAAATCGGCGCGCGCTAAAAAACACCTTTTTGGAAACGGGCCATAATGTTAGAATTGGATACTACAGAATTAAACTTCTTTCTAAACCGCTTATAGGTATTTAAGTGGCCTAATTAAAAGGAACGGGAATAATAGTTCTGGCTTTATATATTTAGTGCTTTTGGAAGTATAGATGTCGGAAAAAATATCAAATATCCATCCTCAAAATAACAAAAAGTGGATATTTAAACTTTTCTACACGTTTGCGTCTATGCGTTTTTTCGCATAGTATCAGATATCCGACAGGATACCAGCGGAGCTTTCCACCCCCTATACATGTCTTCTTTTATTTTCGACCGAAAATCAATTACAATGCATCAATTTTTACGCAGACATCTTCTTGAATGGCTTCTCGCCCTTAGGAGGCCTAACGGCCTCTATTCTCTCATTTTCTTTGGATGTAACCAAAAACAACCCTCAATATTTGTCCAAGTTGAGTTTTTTTGCATTATTTTTATTGGAAATTGTTGGAGTACAGCTACCTGCAAGTGGTAAGCTAAACACGTTTTTGAATATGGTCGCTTTTGTGCAAAGATTTCCAACATGATTCTGACTACAAATAGCCAAATGACAGTTTTAAAGGTTATTGTCAATTTCATGAAGAAGGGTAAATATTATTTGTTGTACACTAGAAATGAATAACTTTTAGAAGAAAAAAATGACTGAGTGTGGCTTTAATACTAAAAACATACTGAACCAAAACTATCTCAAATTATCTATTACCCAGACCAAGCACGTTTAGATCCGGAGGGGGGGTAACTCCCATCTGGAAGTGACACGTATGTAAGGCTGTCAAGACCCCTTTTTCAGCATCTTCGTCACCCACAAACCCCATTTTTGTTGTAAATATCACCCCAGGACCCAATATTTTTTCGAAAATTTTTTTACCACTGTTACTCACTTATTTGTGGAAAAAATTGAAAATTTTTCCCCAAAAGACCTATGTTAAAAATTTTGCAAATCCCAACCCAAGACCCCACTTTTGGAAAATTTTTGCAAATTTGGCCCGGAAAACCCCTCTCTGGGGCAATTTGCTGTCTCTCATCCAAAGCCCTTATTTTTTGGAAGTGCGAGCCTTACCCCATATCCATTTCATATGTGAGTGCCCCCACGGGTTTAAATAATTCCACCTTTTAAATTTCAGTTCAAATATAATCATTGGAAATTGATAATTTCAATTTTTCTCGACAATCTTATCAAAATTTGAACACACATTTTTACCCAAATCGTCGTTGTTCCGCAAAACGTTTAACACCTCAAATCTTGTCCGTCAACGATTTGCGTGTTTGAAATCCCACGAGATAACGAGCCAACAATTGTAAGAGGAGGCGTTAATAGGATAAGTGAAGACCTCTCACCCCGATGTTGGGAAATAGGCAGCGAGTAACATTAATCACATTAATGTAACAAGAATAATGATTGTGGGGGTGAGACTGAGGCGCAAAAACGTTTAGATATTTCAAGTAGGTTTTTTCATATGCACCCCCTCAAAAGATGCCTAGTAATTTCGTTTCAACTCAATATGAGATTTTCAGCATTCTTTCACGGTTGAGGCGGGAAACGGTAATTTCAAGATATCAAGCTAGGAACTTTTTTAATTTTATTCATAACCAGAATTTTAACTTGAAAAATAACAAATTCCTCGTCCTTTAAAAGTAAATTTTGTTGTTTCTTTCGACCACGTTAAAAAAGTAACCCCCGGTTGTTACAGCCTTTTTGTAACACGGTTACAAGGGGGTGGTTACCACCCTTCGTGAATTCCTTATAGCACTCATCGATAATTTTTGATACCATGGATAGCTATATGACCCTCTCCGCTTTCTATTGATTCAAAATAAGTACCAACATACCTAGTATGAGCTTCACAATGACGTCATAAAGCCGCGAGTCCGCAAAATTGTCATATTCCACACAAAGAGACAGAAATCCAATTTTTGGCAACTAAAAGCTAGAATATCGGATTGTCATTCTGTTTGCATCTCTAATGATGGCAAATTAACTAGTTTTACATAAATGTAGGATTTTAGAGGCCATCTTTGGCGAATATTTTTAAAAATGTACCATAAATATTTGGGTGGCAGGACTTAATTTTAATTTGTTTAATAACACCTTTTTTTGAGCAAATTTATGTTTTCAGTGTAAGACGAGTTGACGGAGGTTTGCTTAGAGAAAGGACGTTGTATAGCCATAATTTTTGACTTTTTAATCTCCATCCTTATAGGGTCTTAAATATTCCATGGGTAGTAGCGTCATGTAATAACCTATACACGATGGCCAAATTTGGTTCCAATAGTTATAGAAAAGGATAATTTTTTTATCCTTTGTGGATGAAACAAACAGACCTCCGACAGACCTTGCCACTTCAATAATCAGATTTTTTGCACGCAATCCGTTAAACAAGCACAAACAAAAGTAGCACTGGCAGTTAGAAACCCGAAAGTAATGGGGTGGGGGAGGAAGTAGTAATTTTGGAATAGCTAATAGACCGGAATCGTCTGCTAGAAAGGCACATGAAAATGTAATTACTGCCAGTCATTATGATGAAATGTTACGTAATGCAATCTACGTAAGTCGTCCAAGGCAAATATGATACCCGTTCAAGTGTTCTTTTCGGGAAAAGAGCTTTCTTTTCGTGAAATTTTGCGGTTTAGGCCTAAAATGTTTTATCCCTGTAACAACCATATTTCGCTGATTAACTTATGATCAGTTTTATATTCTAATACACAACTAACATAATTCAGAAGTTAAACAAGCTGTCTCATTTTAAAACTACAGTTCCCAGGTAACAAAGGCTGAATATTTATTAATCTTTCCCCTGCAGATAGCCAAGCAGCCCCAAGTGTTGAAACAAAAACCTGTGTGCACTTCGCCGGATTCGAACCAGCGCTGGTTAGAATCCGGCCAAGTGCACATGTTGTTTTTTCAACACTTGTGGGCGCTGGCTCATCTCCAGGGAAAGATTGATAAATATTTAAGCTTCATCATGTTGAGGAATTTTTCGTGTTTTCATGCAATATCTTGTGTCCCGATCCTCTTGACTTTATACATATTCCATCTTCTCTACCCATGTCTAGAAGGAATTTTATTTGCCATTTCCATTAAAACCAACAAAAGTAGTGTATTCTATTTATTTATTTTATTTTATATCATTCGCATGACCAGGCAGAACCAGTGCTCTATGCATAAATTCAGGTATGCTCTAGAACAGCGGGGAAAGATTTATGGAAGAAGTCCGATTTTTTTAGATGCGGAGGAAAACCGAAGATCTCGGAGAAAACCTGCGAGGACAGTATAGGGTCGGCAACCAAATTCCATACGACACTGGCTCGAACTGGGATCGAACCGGCAAACGCATTGGTGAAAGGTGATCGACTCGACCGCCCTGTATAATCACAAGATGCACCTTTAAACACTACAATGTGGTTTATTTCCATGTTTGCATATAAAAACACCACCAACCTGTCTGCCTTAAAGGGAATGCTTTTGCTTATAGGTACATACATGTTTTTTGGGATGTTCAGTAAAAGACCTACACTTTCTGGAATACGGTATTTAACAATTTATATCAAAAAAACATCATTAAGGACCGCCCCGGACTCACTATGCAAATGGATATGTGTATAAGGCCGGTGTGTAAGGAGATATAGTCCTACTACGGGCGTCACAGTCCCGGGAACAATGCTGACAATAGGGCAATCGATTCAGTTGACTCCAGCTCTTCACGCAACATTCGTTTCAATCACGCTTATTCCGTTGTCGTCTATTGGACCCGACTATGGTTCCTGCCGACCATATCTCCTTTCACACTCGGTTTCCCAAACCCAGTGTGCAGATAGACTCAAAAATAGGGGTCTTGGGTGAGAGATTGCAAAATTTGCCCCAATTTAGTTTTTATCCAGGTGGCAAATTTAAAATTTTTTCCCCAAAAAATGGGGTCTTTGGGGGTTAAAATTTTGCAAAAGTTTCTAAAAAATAGCGGTCTTTGGGGGTGAAAATTTTCAAACCTTTTTTCCACAAATAGTGGGTTTTGGGTGACCGTGGGTATTTCTTTTTTTAAATGGGTCGTTGGTTAAGATTTGCAAAAAATATGGGGTCATTGGTGACATGATGGGGTCTTATGGCCTCATACATACGCGTCGCCTCCAACATGGGAGTGCCCCGATGGGCAACATATTTTATCAGTATTTTCGCAATTAGGTAGATCAAGTTTTGGTATTAAAATATCAAGTGCGTGTGAAAGCAGATATAGTCCTGTGGGAACCATAGTCCCCGGGGCCTCCATAAACGATAACGTAATAAAGCGTGAAACTAATGTTGCGTAAGAGTCAACTGAATCGATTGGCCCTATTGTTCCCAATTGTTCCCGGACTATGAGTACGCCGGACACTGGTTACTTCTACACAGGTTTTTTATATAGCCAGTTGCAACATTTTATTAAAGCGCCTTTTCATTTATTCCGATGTCACTAGGAAAATCATCAGACCAAGTGGTTTTAAACTATGTAGACCCCTTGCCCGTACACACCTATCAAACTTAGATTGCGATATTCCCGTATGAGATACCCATGAATGTGAGCGAGGTAAAGTCATTACTGGATTCCAAGTGCACCAAACGTTGACCACGACGAGACTCGAATCCACAACCTGCAGGTCACGAGCGGCCGTTTTAAACCATGCCCTTGAACACAGTCTTACCAACAAACTTATTTCTTCAGGCCTCATTCCATAAAAAAAGACAAAACAAACAAAACACAGAGCATTAATCAGTTCCTCAAATATTTGAACCTCATACTCATAGGCTTGTTCGATGTACACGCGTTGTTGCGTCTTCAGGTGTTCGGACATTTTCTAACAACTGCCTTCAAAACCCCATCCGTAAAAAAAAAAAGATCGAGCGCTTGTTTTATATAAATTGATTAGTAAATTAAAATCATGCCCAGCTCAGACACCAAAAAATATTCGGAGGCTACAGGACTTAATTTGGTGCTATCTCACCATTTGATCTTTGCAAAACTCAGTAAGATTCGGTAGGTCAAGATTCGGTAGTCACCTAAAATGATTTATTTGTATTATGTTACATCAAAGTAAACAGTTTTCTTGTCATGGAAGACCATAATTCTTTAACTATTTTACCAAAATATAAATTTGTATCTGATTACAAAATACAACCAACCAGGAAAGCTTTCTGCTCATGGCAGGATTGATTGGACATCACAACCAACTTTTTTGTGTGAATTTCACCCATCATAAAGACATATCAATTGAGGGAAGGCTGTAGATCGTGAATTGGTAAAATGTCTGGTTCGATCTACGGTAAATCCTTCTTAGATACCTTGTTTCGGCAGTGTCTCTTAAACTGGGGATCCACTTTCTCCGCGCCGTGCAAATTCAAGGTGAGTTTTAAAAAAACTTGACCCTGGTTGTGTCTGACATTTTGAATTTTTAAGTAACATATATCTAACATATGTGGTATCATCTGAAAGCTTGGTTCATAATTTGCTGCAAAGATCATTCACATCAGTTAGATATAGACCGAGCTACAAACGTTTGAATCAAGTAATCGGTTTTGCGCTCTGTCCACGTCACATTTACCATCGATGCCCTCTTAACGTTTCTACGTCCTCATCACTCATAAAAATCATTTCGTCCTCATCACTCATAAAATCATGTGAAAAATAAATACGTGTATCAGTTTCTGGAGGAGTTGAACGAATCATACCCTGAAGAAACAGACATCCGTGACAACCTTTTGATGTTTAAAGTATTGTCTATTTTGTAGACCAAAATATGCCACATCTTGAAAAAGTGTTTCAAATAAAACTTACCATTATCACTGGCTTTTACACCTTTAAGATACAACTTTATTTGACATAAACATACACATTCCCTTATCATCATTTTGTGGAGTACTGAGAGTCATTTGCTTAGTTAGCCGCCGTGCATTCAAATGGGAATCAGTGGATGGGGAAAAGCTGACTATTTAATTCAAAAGACTGTAGCTCGGCCTATAGATGATGTGACATTTGTTTATGTTTATGGCGCCCCCTGTTGGTGTAAGAGAGAAACTGGCAGACAAAAGCACCTATACTTTGAATGGGGAAATTCTGTTTTTTGCTGTAACTTTTGTTTCGAATTAAATAATACTAACTTTCTTATCAAGCATAATAAGCTAATGCTACCAGCTGCATTTTGTGACCAATTTAGATCAGGAAAGATTCTGCAAGTAATTTATAACCAGATTTTATGTGGTCTGTCACAGAAACTACTGTAATATTTTGCCTGCCAGAAAACAACAGAGGGCGTCCTGAATGTCAACAAGTGACGTCATAGGTCACATCATCTATACTTAACCGATTGGAATTATCTTGGCAGCAAATTCACGATAATGAAATAGGCTTTCCGATGATACCACATACGTTAGATATATGCTATTTAAAAATTCAAAATGGCGGACACAATCAGAGTCAAGTTTTTTGCCTCACCCTGTATAATAGCAAAGAAGTATACAAGTCAAAGATATTCTGACTATCCTCTGATCTGACAAATAATTGTTCTTGTTGCAAGCAATGAGCTTATATTATATGGCATCACAAGATGAAATGATAACTTTCCTGTTTCAATGGTCGTTTGAACAGGCGAGTTGGGCATTTCTTTATTTTATGTTGTTGGGCCATATCACGTGCGCAATTCAGCATTTCATATTACCTTACAAATGTGTTTGCATTGAAATTGAGGTCAATCAGCAGTATCTCCTCTGGCAATCGACAGGATCAAGGTTTTGATTACAACGTAGTGGATTCATTATCGCCTCATCGTCCCGTCATTGTGAGAAATCGTCTGCAAGAACTCTTTGGCAATCGAGTTGTCGGTGTGGCCCTGCCTTCCACTTGATCACACCTTACTTTACTTACACCTTACTACTCTTTCTCTCATAGATGCATAGACAGCACAGCTTGCTGAGCCATTCTTGTTCGTCTAATCCTAGGAAAGCAGCAACAATTCGGTTTTGAAGCTCTTCAATATTTGCTGGTGGATCTGTCTCGAAGCTTCGCGAAGACCATTGCTTGAATGTGTCTTCAAAAGAAGAAGTCCAATGAAGTAAGGTCTGGTCACCTTGAAAGCCATTCAGCTCCTGGCCAATTCCGACAACTCAATTGCCAAAAAGTTCTGGCAGACGATTTCTTACAATGATGGGACGATGAGGCGGAGCACCATCTTGAATATACCACACACGTCTGATGACGCTGTAATCCAAACCTTCTCCTTAACTGAGGTGTTAGTTGTATGTGTTAGTCTACCTGGCACCTATCAGGTCAATATCTCGAAACAGGTCTATTGAGTACAATACCTACATGATTTCCAAATATGCAATAGCAATTGTGTGAAGTAATGCCTGCATTCTTTAAAAAAGCATACCAAAATGATGTCACTAGACCTGGGCTGACAGGCAAGCCGGGCAGGCAAGTCAACCTAAAATGAACATAACATCAGTTACTCCTACAACCCGATATCATCTCATGCTCAAACTTTCTGGTTTGGTCCAATACATCCATATTTACCATGAACCTTCTTAATTTTTCACTCCTGAGTCACTCTTTAGGATGCCATCTCGGGGATGCCATGTACAGAGTGTAAAATGGTCTCTGGGTTCAACAGCCCATAACTTTTTAAGTACACAAGGGAATTGGATCATTCTTTTTGAAATGAAGCTTATTAATGACACTTTTACGTCATTACTTAACAAAGATGTTGCACTCTAAACTTTTTACAATGTAGTGGTTTTGGGTTTGCTTTTTTGACTCCCCTTTAGTGAATAGGGCTGCATTATCGCTTCTAACATCAAAAGGTTGCTTCCAACGAAACTTCGTGGTGAGTGAATGCACGTGCAAGGCTCTCACAAAGTAAGGAACACGTTACACTTAAATCGGAACAAGCACCTTTAAGATTGCAATAATTGTTGGGCCATATTTTCTCGCTCTATACATGCCATACCTTTCTTTTTAGGTCTTCCATATTCATAAGTGGTTTCTGGTTGGCCTATACCTCCATTGCCATCTTCTTCCTCTTCGTCCTCTTCGTCAAAGAATGGCCAAATCGGTCTGTCTGGCATCGGGATTACAACTGTATCCTCCTCATCTAGATTAATATGTAAACAATAGAAAAATTAGCCAAATATCACACTTTTATTTTGTAGAGTCCAACGTAATCTACCCAAACAATATTTGTTTCACTTTCTGCCTTGCTATAATTAGACATTTCGTTTTTTATTTTATTTAATATGTTTATTTTGCTTTATTTGTTCTCTTTTTCTTTCAGGCTATAGTGCAACCATTTTAAGGCTGGACAAAGCCCTCCTTATAACCATGATAACACTTCCATTCTCTTTTTCTTCTAGCTACACTAATCCAAGTTGCCGTTTTCATGTATGTTATCTCGCCATCTTATGTTTTGCCTTTCCTCTTATTCTCTATCCCTTCCTTGGTTGTCATTTTGTTAAGCAACATTTATCCACCTATTGTCCTGCAGTCTTGCAACATGGCCAGCACATCTCCACG
>JAMKCH010033651.1:0-45017 GCA_023653785.1 Ophioderma brevispina
GGCCGAGGGGGAGGGAGAAGGGGGGAGGAGGGTTTATTGTGCCGAGGGGGAGAGGGTTTCTTGTGCCGAGGGGGGAGGGAGGGGTTGTTTGTGCCGAGGGAGGGGAGGGGGCATCTCATGATTGAGGAGGAGAGGGCGTCTCAAGCGGAGGAGAGTCCGACCGCAATTGTCGTTAAAATCTACAAGAGGGGTTTCGTGCCGAGGGGGGAGAGAGGGTTTTTGGCCGAGGGGGAGAGGGCATCTCGTGCTGAGGGGAGAGGGCCGTCTCAAGCTGAGGAGAGTCGAGTCCGACCGCCAATGTCGGTATTAAACTACAGAGGGGTGCTTTGTGACGAGGGGGGGGGGAGAGGGTTCTTGTGCCGCGAGGGTGAAAGGGGGTCTTGTGCCGAGGGTGAAGATGGTTTCTTGTGCCGAGGGGGAGGGAAGAGGCTCGTCTCTGCCAAGGGGGGAGAGGCGTCTCGTGCCTTGGGGGAGAGGGGGTCTCGTAGCGAGGGAGGAGAGGGTTCTTGTGCCGGGTGGGGAGATGGGAGTCTCGTGCCCAGGGGAGTTGGCGTCTCGTGCCATGGAGAGAGTCCGACCGCCAATGTCGTTAAAAACTACAAGAGGGGAATTCTTGTGCCCCGGGGGAGGGTGTTCTTGTGGCCGAGGGTGGAGGTCTGTCTTGTGCCAAAAACTCATGGGGAGCACGGTTTTCTAGTGCCGAGGGGGAGAGGTTTTCTTGTGCCGGAGTCGGGGAGAGGGGTGTATCTTTCCTGCCAGGGAGAGAGGGTCGTATCTCCGTGCTGAGAAGGAGAGGGCGTCTCGTACAAGGAGAGTTCGAACCGTAATGTAACAACAGGGGTTTCTTTTACCAATGAACTGACCGACGCCCCCCCCGGAGTGGGGAGAGGTTTCTTTGCCAACAGGATGGGGGAAGTGTTTTCTTGTCTCTGCCGAGGGGGAG
The DNA here is from genome assembly GCA_023653785.1 of Ophioderma brevispina. Lineage (NCBI taxonomy): Eukaryota > Metazoa > Echinodermata > Ophiuroidea > Amphilepidida > Ophiodermatidae > Ophioderma > Ophioderma brevispina. The sequence continues at coordinate 944 of JAMKCH010033651.1, forward strand.
AGGATGTCTTGTGCCGAGGGTGGAGAAGGGCGTCCCTTGTGGCGAGGAATGGAGAGCAGACCACCTTCGAAAGATCCGACCGCAATGTCGTTAACTACAATAGGGGTTTCTTGTGCCGCAAGGGGGAGAGGTTCTTGTGCCGATGGGGAGAGGGTTTCTCGTGCCGAGGGGGAGATGGTTTCTTTTGCCGAGGGGGAGACGCGTATTCTTGTGGCCGAGGCACAAAATTGATGTAGAAATTTTAATTTTGATGGATTATGTCGAAGAAAATGTTGTACTTCACAACTAGAAAAATCAGAGCTGCTGGTCCCGTTTCAATAGCATTATTTGGGGCATGTTTCAGCCTACTTTGCATCTTAAAATCCTTACCCAATTAGTTTTGGTTTGAACAAATACAATTTTTACATTTAAAGATATCCACTTCAGCGATTCTCTTTCTTTCACAATGATAAACAATCGCGCCCCCCATTTTTCATCAAGTCCAGTTTTTGCACTATTGTATTGTAAATTGTCTGTAGTAAAATTCATGAAGTGGCTAAGCGTAACACGCCGTATTTGTCACGACATTATGATTTTTACGCTTTGATTTACTAATAAAAGGGTCAGCGGGATCCGACTTTTTTTCAAGGCCCAGAAAAGCGTACCCTGGCATCTTCAAGATCGCATTTCAAATACCTAAGTGTCTGTTTTTCACAAAGAAAAGTACTTAAGGTGTTGTTGACACGAATACCTAACACTACAAATTAGAGACAAAATGGGCAGTTTGAATATGGAAAGTGATGTGGCCTGTTTTAATATCAATCATAACCGACTTTAAACATGCTTAGTTAGAATAGGCCTATATCTATCTGATTACTCCTATTTCAAATAATTTCAAAGATGGTAACGACGCGAAATCCAACAAAAATATACCTGCACCACATCATATTTTAAACTTTTTTATAGCGGTCATTCGAAGTCAGTTTAGTTGCTGAAAGAAAATAAGCAGTATTTTGTGACCTGCGCTTTGACTGAATCACGAGGAAAGCGTGCGAAATTGTTCTGAGCAAAAAAACAAAACACTTTTAAATTAGACGCGAAACAAGGTTGAAGGCCCTTCAATAGCACGACGCAATGTTGAGTCGTCGTCGTAAAATTCGAGGGGTATGTGCCATGGGGGGAGAGGGTTTCATGTGCTAAGGGCTATGGTATTTTTTGTACTAATATGGATTCTTCCAATAGCCTGGAATCATTTGAGAGCAAAACTTCTTGAAGAAAGGAAATTTCTTATTTTGTTGATGAAAATTTGCCAGTGCCTCTTTTAAGTTATCATTATTAAGCATAAACTTACCTATCTACTAATAAGAATTATTGACATTAAAAGAGACAAGGACACTATTTTCAGAAAGAATCGCCCCAATTTTTTTCGACCCGTTTTTTTTTCTCTATTGTGTAATTACTGGAAGTGAAGCAAGTGAATAAACCGAATCTTCCGGCTTTGAGGTAATTATGTTTTTTCCTGCCGTGCACGACAGAAAAAAACAAGCATTTGCTTTTCTACAGGGCCGATTAAGACATCAGACTTATCAGAGCTGCCATTTGAGGAAATATTCTATCCTCCTGTCCACGTAACTTAAAAGAATTGTATAAACTTGAATACCACTCTCTCCATGGGTCTGGAAACATTGATGAAAATTTCAATTTCCCCTTACAGTTGTTTCTAGTTGTTTTTTGAATGTTGCAACATGGTGGCTGTTCAGCTGCTTTGCCTTGAAGTTGCATGTTTCTATTTTAGTAGGGCAAACTGAGTCAGAACAATGGTTTGTTTTAACAAGTTTCCTTGTTGAAAATATCACCGTCACCCTTATCGCTCATTTCAACTATTCCCATTTCTCTACCCCTGGCCGTAATAATGACCCTCCTCTAAGTTGGTATATCAGCATAGTCATGAAGGGCTAACCTACTTTAAAGGTGCAACGAGAGATTTTGAAGCACCCAAATATTTGTGTCATCATACATACTATCAAATGATTAGACCCTCAAGTGATTGGAATTAACCTTTCCGTTTGGCTACAGAAATGTCTTAAGAGAGAAAAGGGTGTTTTGATTATGCGCTCCTGATACAAAATCTTAAAACATTTCACAATTTTGGTACCAAGAAAGTTTCTCAGTTATTCCATTTAAGATGGGGTTTATTTTTATGGGTAAAAAAAGCTTTACCTCACGGGGGCAAAAATCATTACTTCTAGATTTTTTAGGGACAACCTGATACGTAAAATTTCTCGTTGCAACCTTTAAATCCATACCAGAAACCAACGGAGCATGGTGATACGTCAGTTCATGATAGATTAATGTAACACACCAATTAGTCCCCAGGTATGGAAGACGCAAATTTGGTAATAATAACTTTCTCCCATAAAAAAGTGTAATATTTAGCAGTATATTCCCTGTTCGCATTATGGCAACAGTCTATCGCCAGCCTTTAAGGATAATTAGTAGTACTTATACTGTAATATATCTTTAAGAACCATGACAATGATACAAAGCTGAGAATTACAAGGTTCTAATTTAAAACTGAAGGTCATTTTGAGATAAGGCTGTCTTAAGTTCACAACTAAAAATCATTTAAAGAAATTTTTCCGAAGTGGAACCTTCAACATAGCACAAATTACCTAAGCTTATAAATGTGAATTTCTAAGAGCTCCAAAAAAAATGTCAGAACCTTTATTTTCAGCTCACGATTTGATGAAATGAAGATATTATTTATTGTTTACAGAGATAATAAAAGAATCCAGGCACGTGGACCTAAGGATCCTGACAGAAAAATAAAAATATCGGTGTATCTCTCCCATTTTTCTTTTGATTAATACATCATGAGGGACTTGGAAACACTATTGTCAATTATAATAACATATACTCCCCAAGACAACATAACATCCAAAAAAAATGTACGCCCTTGCGAATATTCGACTTGAAGCCAGAATCCGTGGATACAATTTTTCAATGGAAAATAGAGTGCCACTACGAGTATAGTATGACTGGGTCCCCCCTATGTAATCACTAACAAGTTGTAATATAGCTTTCCCCTTGAAAATATAAGGCCCCCTTTGCCCCCTCCGCCCCCCTGAAAAAAGCTGGTTCCGCCACTGTAGTTTGTGGATACGACAAGAAAGAAGACTCAATTTAAAAAAACTTGGATGCTGATTTGCACGTATTTTCAAAAAGCGAAATAACATTATAAAATCATCATGTTGGTAGCAGCACGTTGGCTTTTATCCCTAATACCAACTTAAACCGAATTTACAAAATCAAACATTTCTCCATTTTTGTTGTTGATAAATGGTACAATTTGGAGATTCCAATCTGCTAATTTTGTGAAGGAATAATTAGTGCGCAAAATGCCCATAGGAAAATTTATTACCGAATAGAATGTTCTTTAAAATTTGATTTCGTACAACAAAGCGCATTCACAATTTACATTTAGATGAATAGGCCTATAACTCTCCAATCATTCGCTTCATCAATCTGATTTCTTAAAAATAGAATAGCCTATTTAGGACTTTGTTTCTTCTCCTTGAGGAAATTGCCATTTTTCAAAAATATTTTCTGGATATTCGATTCTTATCTATCGATCGATTCGTATCTATCGATCGATCACGCAGGTTTTAAAGCACGGGGAATCTACTAGACTGTTTCTTGATATGAATTCGATTCACACATTAACCACCAAATCCAATAGGCCCACCCCAAATGCAATATTACCCGAAATCATGTACTCAATTGACCATAATTTGTGATCATGGCATAATTCTTTGTGATCTCTGGCCTCTATACCCAGTAGGAACTCATATCTGACTTCTGTGTGTTCACTGCTTACCAATCAAGATGGAGCCCAATAATGGCTGCCTTTTAAAGATCTTTAAAACCTACAAATTGTCATGATCTAGTATAATATATTGCCCATTTTTGAATTTTTAAGCTTTTGTGATCACAAAAATAAGACCAGGTGGGGTACCGGTTTGTCCATGTTAAAGACATACATTTCATACTTTAATTAAAACGTTCTGATGCACTGGATTATACCATAAATTACAATACAGATTTTATAAGGTTTTAAAGAAGGAAAATTTCAGCCACTTGGCTTCCAAATCTAATATTTTGCATGTTTTACGCAACAAACACTTTCCATCCTTAATTTTACCAAAACCATTTATTATTATAATACAGATATATGTATACGAAAGTAGCAACAGTACAAAATCCCCGCTCCGTGGAAAGTGCAACACACACAACCGTCTTGATCAAGTTCCTATTGCAAAAACCTATCAATTTTCAGCGTGTGTATTTTTGTGGCAAGGATATTTGTCATAGAGATCTAATTTGGTTCTTCATGTGCGTATTCTTTTATATTTAACCTGATTAAAATGTGCGATGAAACCCGTCCTTCGGCGGTATGATACGGCGGCATATGTGAACCGCCGTGAAACGATTCTGTGGGGCTCCAGAGTTTAAAAAAAAATCTAATTATGTAAAAAACCCTGATATCGCCAAATCGAGGTTTCAGACGAAGATATTTTAAAGACCGTGAATCTCAAAACTTCTCTCCTGCAAATTTCATTGGTCAGGTCTAGGGCAGGGAAGAGTGACGGATACAATGAACATGAGCTAACACACAGCACATGTTTCAAGAGGTACGCAGGACAGCGCCGGCTAGGCCTAAAATGGCTGCTATCTTGAATTTGGAAAACATTTATTGCAAAGAAATGCATTCCAAATAAGGGAGTGACCAAATCACATATCTCAAACAGTATAAAACATACACCATAGTGCTATAAATCATACCTCGACCTGCAAACTGCACAATGTGCAGAACACTTGCGTGCCCCTGCCCCAGATGTGTTCAATGCGTTTCTACCTGTTCTAGAGGTGTTAAATGGGTTAAACAACTTGTAACAGACTTTTCATACCTGCAGAACATTTTTTGGGTTGTCCGCAGGATGTATTCCCTGCATATCATAAATCAGGTATCTTAAAACCCGTTTAATATTGTCTTTATTAGAGCAAACTTCCACCCTGACCATAGCGGGTTATCTTTGGCCCCTGCTTTTCATGTCACGAAATGAGGTTTACATGGCTGAGAGAACAAAACAATTACAGCATTACATGAAAATACTCAGACTGCAAAACAAAAACGATCAAAAACTGACGGCACTTTGCAATGGACATTAGCAATACTGTAATTTTCATGTTCAATTTTCCCCAGCCCTACTAATCGTTTATGAGTTCCCCCCCCCCTTCGGCGGGGTACCAATGTTATACTGCCCCGTATCAGTGAGTACAAAGCTTAAAACCAGTCTTTCTTTGAATTGGTTACCATCTACCCCTCAAAAAGTGGTAATCTTGAATGTTCTAAATAGCTGAAATCCAAGAGCTTTTCCCGGGGGCTTCGCCCCCTGGACCCCCAGAGGGCTCTGCTCCTGCCAACCACACCCATTAAAAGTTAAAAAGACATTGGCGCTCGCTATATGCAATCTCTTCAACAGGCCGCAACTTATAACATGTAACGGCCCGTCTCAGTTAGCAAGTTTTAGAAAGAAGTCTTTACTTGGGTCTTTACTTGATTGGTTACTTTTACCCTCAAACCAGTGGTCTTTACTGAAGGTTCCTGGACATAGCTTAATCCAAGCCAGACTTCCCTTTCCGGGGGCTCCGCCCCCTGGACCCTAAAGCGGGCCCCCTCGACCCCACCCTTCCTCTTTCCGGTTTTGTCGCCCCGGTTTGTTGTGTCAAGTCACTTGCGGTGTGGCAGTTCAAACGATCTAATACCAAAAATGGTCTGTAAGAGCCTCTACTTAGGACAATTTTCAACGACCCTTACGATGGGGCCCGACCGTGCGCCGTTTAGTAAGTTCTGTATTGTTTTAACTATTCCCTCACTACGCTTCCAAGCACTCTTACTGCAGCATAACATTTCCTTCTTTTCTTCACCCCCCCCCCACTGACCCTGACAAAATGTCCTAGCGACGAGGCCCTGGATCATGGGGTTTCCCATTTGCTGAAAATTTTATGAATGAACGGGTCTTGTTGCGAAAAGATCCATTACTCATCACACGCCCATGTGCGCGAGAAGCGCGCTAAAAATTTTTGCCATTTATAAGCTATAATCGTTAAATGTAAATGTAATTCACGAACAAACGCGTGCCGCGAAGGCGGCGCTGAATTTCGTCTTTTTTAAACTATTAATGGGTTAAGAAATGTGACCAGGTTACATTTTGGTGAACAACACATGAACAGGCCTCAACATTGGGGGATGATCGTATTGACATCCCCCCTCATCAAAATATTGGGGATATATCCCCCCCCCCCCCCGGATTCGCCTATGGGTGACTGTGCAGCAATGTGGAACATTCAATCAAAATAACCAACCCATACACTGAGATTAACAAACTTCACACCACAGGAAACAGTTTTTAAATCACGCTTTTGTATCTGAGCTACACATACTGTACTTCAACTCTCAAGACCATGGTTCAGATCATCCATTAGGTGTCACTGAACTGAGAATAATCCACTGTGAGGGGTGGGCTGTTCATCCAATCAAAAGTTTCGTTTCTTCTATGTCAGACCTCGCTTAGGACACTGTAAATGAATTTCTCTGTAGGCATATACCATGTCCTAATTCTTAAACGAACTGGGAACCTAGCTTCTTGTACAACTACTATGAACAACCACCACCTCTGTGCATGACTGGTGATATTCTGCCATCATTTTGCTTGCTGCACATGATGCTAGGTAACTTGCAATGCTTGTTGGGACTCTTTATCTACTCTACTCCAAACTCTAACTCCGATTGTATTTAGGATTATATTATAAATATTTAATGAATTCGACTGTGTAATTGTAATTTAAGATGTTCTGTTTCGCGATTCTTGTATTACAACTCGTTTAAGTACAATGTCGCTTAAATCAATATTTAACATCTAAAAACAAACAATTTATCAATTACATTTGTACATATTAAGACCTCGATCATTTATTTTTTCTTTGTATAGTAAATAGTAGCATGTCTTAGTAGTTTCACTGTTATACTTGTTGATCGTAAATTAATATCTATCAGTTTGGGCATATTGCCCAAGTGGTATTGGAGCCATTTATAACACTGTAATGTATGACCCAGACAATCTATTCTGGTCTGTAAAGGCGGATCCTCATGTTTGCACTGTTCTGATGTTGATTGCGATTATCTGCTATTTTAAGTTGAAAGTTTTTATGGTCTTGTACATGGATGAATTATGACCTTTGTCATCGGTCTATATGTTTAATAGTATACACTTATCAGTAATATACCTTGTTGAACTTGTTTTTATCGATGCATGTTTTCTAAGTGTATCTTTGCAATTAGTTTGGTTTACTATCTTGTTTTAATACATGGATAATGATGCCTGGTTCATCCGGGTCCTGGATGTGTTCCTTTGTAATTGGGTTAATTGAATTCTAATTTGAAATGAAGTTTTAATATTTGGACAACCCTTGTACTTTTATATTTAATGTTAACTGACAATGCTAGATGACACTAATTACACAATTGTGCTTGAGCATTGTCGTAAATTTTAATACTTCCCTCGTCCCATCACTCCTATGCGGAAGCTCGTGAACTCTTACTTAAAGTATTATCTGACCTAAACTTGTGATCAATAGGTCTATAATTGCCCATTGAACAGGGTCCAAATATATTTGTGCATTTTGCCTTTCCGAGTCAATCCCTCCTGCAGGCTGACCGCATGACACCCTGACCCACCTTTACCCCTCGCCCGTCCCTTCTCCTATTTTCCCTTTTTTTTTGGGGGGGCTTCCATATGCATAGCTCTATGCCTTTGTGATAAAAAACAAGAGAAGGGTAGTAAACTAAATTATGGTACCTTGACATTATTTGTTTATACATTTCAGAGAAAATAAGCCCCTTGTATACACTGCTAAAAAAGAGTGTCTTGGCTATCGTCTCTTTTCTTTTCGACATATCTTCACAAAAGAAAAACATAGCAATGTCTTGCCCCAAACATAATATGAGACCACGCATCCTTTGGAAATGACCGTCTTTTGAGACACCCGTACCCCATTAAGTCGAGAAGACACTGGTTTCCATTCGTACCTATGCCACTGTCCTCTGCTCAAGACGCTTTGCTCTAGACCCTTACTGAAGCCCACTTTAATCTGGAATACTGCATGAGCTGAGCCCGGCTCACTGGTTTAGGTGGGGGGGGGGGGGGAGGTTTATGACACGGTGCTTAACTGGTTCTTTTAAGGGAAAACATTCTTGCGATGAAACGACAACTTAACGAATGTCTTAACCAAAGCTTCATTTAAACACACTGGAACCTGACACATCTCAAAGTAATACACCAATTACAAAAACCCTTGTCAAAGTGAAAAGAAAAAAGGTTAGGCCACATAATTTGACTTCAATAGGAACAGCAAACCTTTTGTCATAACGGTGTTGTCCATAAGACGTCCCACTTTTTAACCTTATACACGGTAACGGACGGCCCGGTACTCCGACGGGCCGTAGCAGTATTTATTTTCGGGGGTGGTGGGACTTCGCAAAGTGGACCAGCACCACGCGGCCCCCCCCCCAACAAATGGCAATCTTTTTGGCCTTTTTGAACATCTCATCCTAAAATAGACTTTTTGTGTCAATTTTTTTTTTCCTAATTTTGTACCTCTTATGCAAAAATTCAGCAAACAGCGGCCCTTTTTTTCCCCTCTTGGAATTTGAGATGGACCCGCAACCCCCCCCACCCCCTCCTGCGTACGTGCCTGGGTACTGGGTACACTGTAGCAAATCAAAGACTCAGGTGAAACTCCCAACGAAGTCATTTCTTAAAAAAAAAGTTCAACAAACGTGATCTTATTAAACTTGAATACTTGTGTAATTTCCGACAGTGTTAAACCAAGTGATGCCATCCAAGGCAGCAAAATGGGTCAAGTTATGGCCACAATGACCCCGTAATCGTGAGCATGCATACACTGGAGAATACAATAGGTCACTCCCCCAAGGCCGCAGGTTCGTGGGTTGCACTTCGTACATATATTGACATGAAGTGACCTTGTTTTTACCTGGGTATCATATATCATACCCAAACCAGGGGTGTATTTTCTAAATACACTTGTGAATGGCGGTACTGAACTGTGCAAACGGAATTGAGCTTTTACTACTCATAGCTTAACGGGTCTCTGACTATCTCATGCATCACTGGAAATAGTCAAACTATTTAAAATACTGGCAGAAAGACTCTAAAATTCGAAGGATAAGTCCTGTATCATTTTCATAACTTACTTTTCCACCCAACTCCCACGAAGAATTGCCAGAAAAGGAAGAAAACGGCAGTCTCCAAAGATTGACCTCCAATTGCCTTACCGTGTTGCAGTAAGTGTCCGTACGGACAGTAATGACTAAAATATCCATTTTGCTGCTTATTAGGTTGCTATCTGGTGTTATGACAACTTGTTGCTGGGTACAAGTTAAGGTACCCGCTACCTTGTTCAGATCACCGCGTACATCGATTTTTTTTTATTTTATGATTAACGCAAATCACTGGAACTCTCGGGAAGCGAATCTGTGCTTACACATTCCTGATAATGTCACGGTGGATAACAATATGGGGAGCAACATTTCACGTTCTGTCTCTATCAAAAAACAACAGATCAAAAAACCAACGGAAATCTAAAAGAATCATTCAAATTGTATTTAGAACATGATCTTTGCCCTGAAAAATATATTTTTTAAGACAAAATGAGAGGAAATTTCGGTTTCTTCATATTTCTCTCCGTTGCACACATACTAACATAATATGTTTATCTCTTATCATGATCCATAAGCATCATCCATGAAGCCTGAAATATTTGGCTCGTTCGTATCTTTTCTCAATCATATCACAAATCAAATCATCTACAACCATCTTAATGATGTTGTTTTAATCAGAATTTTAGAAAATGAAGGGCATATACATCAAGCCTCCCTGCATTTGAACTCCTATCATCATGTGTGGGCACATCCCATTAGCGGAGAATTTCGGGTGTCAAATATAATCGGGAACAAATTAAAGTCACGTTATTGGTGAAAACAATGGTTAACCTAACACGTTCAATCATGTTTGAGTTTCTGACTTTTGACATGTGCCGATTAAGTAAGGTAGGATAAGAACGTACATCTCTCACACTGCAATGTTGTCAGACTGGCCTGTTTGAAGTGCTGCACAAAGTATGTGAGGGTGTATAAAACATAGGCAATGCTTGAGGAACTTTTAAGTGGCCTTAACCCTAAATTGTAAACACTAAACACATCATTAATTTTCTCCATCCTTAAATTCTTAAAATTTCGATCGCGATCGCCGTAATGATCTCGATTTAAATCCCCGATTTAATTGCATTATACAGTGCCGTTATCTCCAGTCATCTAACAGTTTTGTTTGAAAGGCAATTTCTAATTTTTCAGTGCACTGAGGTCAATTATGAACCTTTTTCGAAAAGACTTGCTACATTTTATCTCTAATAATCTTACAAATAACAATTTAAATACTTAGTGAATGCAATGATATGGACAAATGGCAAAGTTTTGATACGTATAAGTTAACCAGTTTCTTGCTATAAAAGTATATCAAACCTAAAAGGGTTCCAATTTTAGCCAGGACTTTTTTTTATGTTGTTGCAAATTGCAAACGATTGAACATCAAAAATTGGCCTTGATCTTGATTTTGTTGTTAGTTTGCCAAGCTTATCGTCTATAATTAACACAGTCTCTGAATGCAAAGATAATTCTTTTTGTTGATAAGAAATTATGAAACAAACATTTCGATTCATGTGAAATATTTTTTAGTACAGATTTTATTTACATTTTGTAAAATTTTGATTGTTATCTTTTTATATTTATTATTGATTATTTTTATTATTATTATTTTATTATTAGACTAATTCATCATTAGGCAAATTCTGTTTCCCATAAGCAATCTTTTGTTTGCGGTTTATTCCGAAAAAAGATGGAATAGTATTCGTGCAAATGAGTGGGTATAACAAAGGATACTAATATTACTTAATTTAAATAACAAAGGGAGCTCATTAATAAGTAATATATTACGTAATATTTCCCCTTATTCCCCTGTTAGGATTATTATTTTTATATAAAATTAAAAAAAAATTATTTATTTTTTATTATTAGTTTTTCCATTATTTTATTTTTTATTATTATTTTATTTTGTGCGGTGACACGGAGGGGAATTCAGAACTGTTTTTTCGACCGAATTCTGAAAGAAGGCCTTGTGGCGAAAAGAAAAAAGTCCAAAGTCCTCGTCGGTTATTTCATATACATAAAAATTCAGAAAAACCTACATTTTTTCGCTTTGAGGGCTTTCGTGTGTTTAATTAACCAATGACGACGTCTAAATTTGGGATTTCTTGGCGCCACCACCTGAGTAAAGTATAGGACTCTCGATTTTTCATGGCTCATTTCATATCACTATTAATCAAGACAGACATTGCGTGATCCAAACCAACAAAAAACACAGTATACGCACGTACCTGGACGAAACAATCAGGAAATTTTGAATCCTCGAAAGCCCTGATGAATATCAAGATTATTTGCAAATAGAGTATCCTATTTTTACTTTGTGTTTAGAAACGAAAGACCGAAAAAGGTTTTAGCTCAACAGACTGTGGTAAAGGACATTGTTTACCTATAAATACTACCACTTTTTTAGAGTCGTAAATAAAGGTAGCCGAATTCAACAGCGTCGTAAATGTGTGGCGCAGTTAGGTTAGCGATCGTTTTTATGGCACTGGGGAATGGGCACTTTTTTGGTGGGAACACTGGAAAAAAAATGCTGGCTATAGAGGGGGACACCTGAAAGTTTTCCTCAAGTAGTAAAGGGGGTAACCTGCATTGTTTTCTGAAGAAATGGGGGAGAAAACCATGTTTAGGCTCAGTCTGACCTCAGCCAAACACACTTGTGAAGTACCAGGGTGTTGCCAACTAAAATTTTGCCTACCCGCGGCAAAGGGCCGCGCCAAGGCGCGGCAATGACAAAATACCCCAATTTTTCACTGGTTCGCTTAGCGCATGTGAAGGGCGCTATTTTTAATGATAACAAAAAATGCATTTTAGTCCTGATTTCTTTACTATTTCTATTTATTTTAATATTATTATTTATTTGTTTATTTCTCTTGTATTTATTTCTTATTTGTTTATTTTATTTGTTTATATTTATCTTGTTTGTGTTTTATTTATTCTTTATTTACCACACAACTCATTAGCTATTTTGCCAAAGGTTGTCCTAAAACGGCTGTTTATTTGTGGTCCTGAGAAGAACTGTAATGTATAGCTGACAGCCACAAATTACGCCATGAAAGAAGATTGCAAAGACTCCACAAAGAACGGCTATTATAAATTCTAGTCAACAAGAGAAAAAACGATCAAGGTATCTTTTGTAGACCAATACTCACGAAGAAGAACGACAGACTCACCACGAAGAAGACCCCCCGGAGAAAGACTTAAGACCATTTATATGGTCCCGAGAAGGACCGTTGATGTAGTCATGTACAGTTCACAAATTAACTTGTGACATAAAAAGATGTTTTGTTGTAGGATAATTATTTGTTATAACCGCTAGTGAGCGCCTTACTCCCCGTCGTGTAAGGAGCTCCCTTGCGCTTAGTAAGTTTATTCTTTCCCTCACGTGTACCACCCATGACGGTCACTTTTGTTAAAGACGTTTTCATATAGACGTCCCATTGATGCAAATAAGGTATTTACAATTGATTTAGTTCCGTCATGCGCTGTATGACCGTGTGCAGTAGTGCTTGACGGATGATGGCAATACCTCATGTGCATCAATGGGACTTCATATGAAACGTCTACCCCCACTGTTTGCTTGCCCCGGGCTTTGTTTGTTTGGATATATTGTGTTATAATAAACCTGAGTGAGCACCACTCCCACTCCTTCCCCGTCGTGTAAGGCGCACAAAGCACTGAAGCACTCAGAACACGGGATGAAGTTGAGAATTGTGCGGGTAAACCGCGGCGTGGAACACTGCCTTGTGGCGTTGTCTTTAGAAATTGGATTAGGCTATTAATGAAAGTGCGCCACTAATTAATACGTCACTGACCGCCGGTGACCGTTTCGTGAACCAGAAGTTTGCTTTGATGACTCCTCATGCTCAGAGAAGTTTTTTAATGATGAACCACAAGGTCAATGTTTGTCACCAACCCCTGCGCATTTCGATATATAAAATTTTCCATCATGAATACCTTACGATCATCGCAAACAAACGAAAACGGCCACTCTCTCCGTTGCATTTTTTGGGTGAAAAATCTATGCTTTCACCCATAGAATTTTATGAATGTTGACAATCTTAAAAACCTGATAACGGGGATCTCTTGTAATTAAATTTTCGAATTAGGAACGAAATGACACTATTAAAGATCGGTAAACTACAGCACATGTACTACGTTATAGCGTCTTGCATTTTTAGGTCGTGTTTTTTGTTTTAGAGGTCGGATGCAATTTCACCTGTGTTTGTCCTCGAGAAAAATTTCAGAATTGTAGTTTCCCCGTCGTAACCGCCCACATGGAACCCTCATATGCGCAAGTAGCATGTTTGAATTATGTAAAAAAATACTGTTTGAAATAATTATAAATTTTTCCATATATGGTTTACAAGAAATAAAAGACTCATAGTTTCCCTAATTATTTGTTATGAGTGTTTTCATGGTAGACCTTGTATGGAATTACTTTACTTTGAAATGCGTCATATATTTGGCATGTGACCTGCCCCTAAATAATCCCCACCTCGTGTCCTCATAACCTACATTCGGAATCGTGACCGCATACCCTGGGTGACCCCTGGCTTGTTGCAGCTTGCGGCGGTCACACTGAAAAACCTTTGGAACAAGGCCAAGGTGGCTGAATTGACTTGGGGACAACACGCAACAATACGAATATTATTCCTACCTTACCTCATTGTTAGGTTGATTACGCTCCAACCGCAGTGCCACCTCCTTTATGATTGCATCCCTTACTGCCAAAGAAGAAATCTTCGAATTTTTAATCGAGACCCCGACCGTTGTCACTTTTCCTCCATTGTTAAAAAAACAAAAAATGGCGGCCAACCAGGTGTCTTACTGTCACGACTAAAGCACGTGTTCATACAGGTGACGTTGCGTGACGTGTTTGATTCGCAGTTCACTCAAAGAACCGCAATCAGGACGTGATTATGTTGTAAATAATGAACTCTTCGCCTTCTGGTAGAGAGAGGGATTCGTGTCTGATCCGTGACCTCCATTTCGTCCAGCCCAAAATAACAGCGCGCCCTAGCTAGATCAAATAACTCTGAAGGACATATTGGTTTCCAGAATTTATTGCATTTTTCACTGCAACCCAATTAAAACGAAAGATCATGGGACCAAATGAATAGTTAGAAGTTGACTCTCACCCTTGCATACAGTTTTTTTGAAATTGTAAGTGTCTTTTATATAGAATTTTTCAGTAGACATAATTTTGGACCCATTGTTACAATATGCTTATCGCCTTTCCACATGTGTGTGCTATTCGGATGCAACCCTCAAGGCATAATTAGTAACAAATTCTCATCACTTTTTTCTCTAGTATAATTAAATCGTAAGCCATGTAAGTATGTTGGAAACCAGCTAGCTTGGTCCAGCTTGGGTTGACGCAATAGGATAAGGTTTTGCAATATACTGTACGCATACTACTAACCAAATCGGATGCAAATTGGATTTCTAATTAAGGGCAATATCTTAGGCTAACTTGATTTTTTAATTACGTATTTCTTGGCCTGAAAAAACCCCCTGCATGTATTTTATTTTTCAAAGCTGTCTATTTTAAGAATGGCGGTGAATCGCCTGGCAGCGGCAAATAGTGCAATGTTGGATCAAAAATTCCACCACCCTTTAAACCGTTTTTCGTCATGCAACCCTCAATGGTTTTGTTCCTTTGCATTCGTCTACATTTCTGTAATATATATTCACTGAAAAGGTATTTTGTACTCAGATTTCGGCGCTGTTGGCCGGTGAGTCGCCGAAGGCTACCGGGCATCTAAAATAGAATCACTCAGCAATCAGTACCCATGCGCATAAATTAACCAGAAAGCAACGGAGCGGTTTTTTGTTTTGTGCTCAGTCCTAATGTGTAGGGCCTTACCCTTATTACTGAGGTCATGAAGACCTGCATTAATAAGTGATTTCACAAAAAAGAACCACTACCAACACAACTAAAAAGTTTAATCACTTGTATATACTCAGTCACACAAACCTTGATTTAATACTAGCAAATAACTACACACAAAACTATTTTAAAGAACATAGTAGCCACCTCGACAAATTTTAGCCGTTTGGGGGTGTATGCCCCCTTGAGACCGACACTTGGATTGTGACCATTGTCCCCCATTGTCTTGCGTGAGTGTGACTTTTTTCATATTTCTAACAAACACAAATACTTCGATCATCCCATGCGAAGTATCTTTGAAGTTTCTTGATTCCCCATGCTTGTTGATGGTGCCAACACTCGGCCGTATTTTTTAAGATAAACGATCTTATGTCTCGTGAAGTTGAAGAGAATTTGGATCGCGAATTCGATAACAGCGTCCAAGATGTCGCAAGAGGTGGTAGTCTGGCACTAGGTTCTTATCGTTTTTAGCTCCTTTAGCCCACGTGAGGTCAAAATGTGAAGACAACACCAGCAAAAGGTTCGCCCCACCCGCATGACTTGATTTATGAGTCCGAAAATGACCTCGTTGCATTGTCATATGTCATAGACCGTCACCCGATGTTTTAACTGTTCTTTATCATAATTAGTAATGACATTTGTAACCACACACAGCATTTCAAACAAAGCAGGCCAAAGATGGAGGAACAGCTGAACTTTATAGAGGGTGTTACTTTGTTTACAACGTAGTTTTCCTTTACTGTTGTTAACCCCTCATTTACATATGCTAGATGAAAATATTTCTGGAAGATCAATTAAATCGTGTGTAACGGTAAAATATACGCAATACTGCGGGTTGGTTTTGTTGATTGGTAGGCACGAGTGAAACTCATGCACACAGGCGAAACGCTGTAACAATTAAAGGTGGCGTGTTCCGATCGCTTTGGGACTCCCCCTGGATTTATCCAGGTCGTATCGATTTTGATATCAGATTAAAGGCCGTATTTTCTCATTGTCGTCCTGAAATTTTGAGCCCTCGAATCCCTTTCATTCCGCAAGGATATAAACAAAAAACCGCCGTTTAAGTGTTAACCCACTTTATTAAGCACAGTATTTAAAAGGGCTTTGCAAAATGCATTATTGCGTCTACCATCAAAACCGCAAGTTTGTTTCCCACTGTACTTGAACGGGGTGTGTGGGCAAGTGCCAGGCTCTCATATGAAGTAGGAACACAATACACATAAATCGGAACACCACCTTTAATTACATTGCAGCCATAAACCACCCCAGCTTGCGGTGAATTGCATGAAGTAGCATGGCAATGGCATAACGCGCTCATCCAAGTGATATTGTGTAGGCCATATTTATTTTATATATTTCTATATAATTTGTATTGATATCTTTATACCCAATTATTTTGTATATTATCTTCATATATATAACCATATATAAATATATAATTAAAAAATCATAGTAAAATTTAGTTTTTTGAGGTTTTTTTTTTTTCCCCCCGTCCTGCCCAAAATTTTCAAGTATCACACATCCTTTTGAGCTAAAACCGTCATAACTTCCAACTTAGCATGCTTAGCATATCACAAGTAACATTTTCTGAAAGGACAATTGTCCATCTTCCTACTTGCTATAAAAATTGCAGTAGTGGTCGGTCTTAATCAGTTATTTATCAAATACTCAGGAAAAGTTAGACAAAAAATGGGTATCTCTTCAAAGATAGCCTCGCATCACACCAATGCCTTCAAAAAAACAAGCATATTTATGTAAACTAAGGTATTGTGCCCATCTAACAAGACATTTTTGACGGGTTATACCCCTAATAGATTAATTTTTATGATTTTGGGAGCAAAGGGTAAGCACAATCGGCATCAAAATATGCATACTTATATTGCATACAGTACCGTAAAAGTAACCAAAATGTTGCGTTCTTGTACTGGCTGTAAATATAAACGGGAAAATCGTAAAGAACTATTGGTGAAAAAGCAGACATTATCACAATCAAGATTAAAGAAATACAAATCGCCGAACTGTCAACTCTTACAGACTTAATAAACACAATGTGTTTAATAGCACCTAAAGAATACACAATTGTGGTTATTAGAGAGATCAACATCTCCCACACTCCCCGAGTGAAAATAATGGTTTTTTTGCAACTGGAACAAGTGTGGAAATGAACATTTACAGTTGCAAAGGCAATGTCGTCAAACTATAATTGTGCATGACTACACTATAATGTTACAAAAAGTGGCAGCGAATATACACCTGAGAAGGATGGCGGTGGGTCACAATTAAAGAGAAGGAGACAATAAAGCGCGATCTATAAAGGGACGTTATCGGTATGCACGTGGGTGTGTATCGTCTCGTTAAAGAAGTTTATATGCGCGAATGATAGGGCATGGTAATTTCAAGGGTTAGCGTACCCATGGTGGTGCGGTGATAACTGGAAGAAGAGTATCCCACGCATATGAGGATTGCTTAGTCGGACAGTACATAGTAGATAGTCCAATTAAGCAGGGTGTCATATTCTCGATGTACCCATGATACCTTCATTATAAAGGGGAAGGAAAAGGAAGAAGGAAGAAGGGGGGTGGTGGTGTACAACTGGGACAGGGTCCATAACGTGAAAGGTAGTAACAAGTAGTGGGACGACCTAAGGTGGGCAGTAGCCCGAGAAGGTATTACGAGATGAAGTCCCAAGACTGATGGGTTACCACAACATGGGGGCGGAGAAGCCTCGACTAAAGGAACGGGGTGTGGTCAGTGTGTGGACACCTATGAACCACATAGAAGGAAGAAAGACAATAGGGAGAAAAGTAGGTGTGCTGTGCTGTCTAAACTGATGGTGGGCTCACGGTTCGCTACGGTTGGATATGGTCGTCTTCTTGTCGCCCTATACATGTGATATGCCTTTTCTGTGGGTCGTAAAGAATGCATGTACTCCAAAGGTATGGACTCAGGTAGACAATACAGACTGTTAATACTAGAGGGGAAGGGATTTAGACAACAATGCTTTATTGAGTACAGTACGCCATGGAGCACCTAATTATCTGGGATACTGTGTAATTTCATTAGTTGTGATCTCAGTGGACTGTTTACTCGCTTATCTTGTCCCAACAGTTGCGTCACTTCACACATAATGTGTGTTCAGAGTGTCATCTGTATAACAGTCTCATTGAGTTTTTCTCTGTAATATTGTAAGGATGTATTTTGATAAAAAAATTGAAAATACATGGTGTGACCGTTCGCATTGAGTACTAGACACACTCGCATAACCCAAATAGCATTGTGTGAAGGTACTATATAAGTCGTTTTGTTATCATGGGTATGTTGTAGATACACAAGTTGTCTAATTAGAAAAAATTGATTAATGTGTGTGAGGAAACTTAGACGAAAAAGTGAATAAAAAAGTTCAATGAAGCTCGGTAAGACTTCCTATATAGATTAAAAAATGGAGAAGAAAATGAGAAAATTGGAGCTGCAGGCACATATGATGATTTGTTACTGTGTCACAAAAAACCAACAAGAAGGGCAAATGCCGATGAAGGGAAGGAATCACGCACGATTGCTCCTCATCGCTGCGCAGCATTCGTGAAAACATTGATCATCTATGGCACGGAAAAAAAGGGAGCTGGGGAAAAGTTAGGTTTCCTATCAAAACCTAGCCGATAGATAAAAAAAAGTAAAGGAAAATTTAAAAAGTGGGACCATGTGGATGTGGGAAAGGTCATTACGAAAAAAGTATGAGGGATGTAGCAAATTCAGGTGATACTCGTGGTTAAATGGGAGAATAGGGAAAGCATGCCGACTGTTTAGGGAGTCGGATTTGGTGCAGAAGGTCCCCCACTTTGAGTCAGACAGGGCCACTTGTTGGAAATTTATTCAGTACTAATGCTGGATTTGATTTTTATAACTGGAACTATGATTACACCGGAATTCTGCTCTCCCCTTGTTTCCTTTCACTTGGGCAAAGAACCATGCAAATATCCCATCCTAACTCTTGAGGGAACAGCTTTTGGTCCCATTTACATTGAGAGTCTAAATATAATCGAAGGGAGTTTCCGATAAGAGTTATGGAGGAAACCACTGACTGTCCCAGTTGTCCTGGTCCTTGGCATCATGGAAGCAGTGTCTGAACCTGATGATTACCCAGACTATAAGACAATCTCTTACAATTTGTCAGTGGGTGGACCACTGACTGTTCTGAAAGACAAGTATGATTCACTTCTTTTCATTTTGTACATTAAGCAATAATAGCAAATTTTTTTTGAGAGCACCCCCAATTTTCAAAAATTTTGAGATTTTCACCGGGTTGGATTGTAACTAGCGAGTAACTATATTTGCCATGGTTAACGCTCGAAATGTGTTATGTTCGCCAATGAGGGATTTTGTAATTAGACAATTAATATCGTAGACTTCTGATTCACGGCTGACTGGAAACGGCCTTCCCAATTGAAATAGCCGGGAAATAGCGCCATGTCCGTGTCCTATGCTCATCCATAGTTTTTTATTGAGCTCGGCAAGTCAAGTTAGAGGTCATTTGCTTGAAGGTGGCACTATTTCATCCCGACGACATAAACTTATATTTCCAGCTCTGCCGTTAAGCACAATCTGGGATCCGAATTCTAATTACAAAAATCGCTTTTTTTTTATATACGCATTTTTGAGCTTCTCGTTCGCAAGGTGCCGTTTTCAAGATATTGACCAACATAGCTGTGCAAACAATATCAATCTTTGAAAATTGGGGGTCGCTCTTCAAAACTGTGTCTTTAATTTCCTACAGAACAAGCAGATTATTGACAGGGTAAATGGAGCCAATGGACCAGACTTGGAGAAGAACGTGACATCAACGCTGATGCCACTGCCACCTGCACCCCACCAAAAGAGGTAAGAATTTAGGGTTCATTCATAGTAATTTTGGGTATGAACGATTGTTTATCGGGCCCTAGGGCTTGAAATTGGTCCGAGTCCGAGTCGTAAAACTTAACTGATGAGAGCCCAGAACTTCAAAACGGTGGAATTTGAATTTTTCCTTTTGACCTCCTCTGTAGCCCCCAAAATGTACCTTTGACTGCAATTTCAACAAATCTGAGTGGGTGGGTTCCACACCTTGGTGTTGTGCATGGAATGACCCATAGAAATTCAGCGTGAAATTGCATGAATTGTTTTGACACTTTCGGCATTCGTCACGGCAGCATGCATAAACTTGTTATACATTGTTCACGTGACGCGTAATGACCAATCACGTACGGCGATACATACGAGGTATACATCGAATTTGTAATCATCCTCAATGTATTTTATTTTTGATTGGCATATACCCTGCTCAATCCTATACAACTGCAGTAGAAGTCAAATTATCTTTCAAGTCACCCGTTTCATAGGTCATCCAGGAGCTCCACACTTGCTGATCCGAAGGTACACAGCCCACCTCTTGACTTGTTATGAGGGACATATCTTTGGGATATTGATTTTGTAAAATCATGCAATATTAATTTTTCCCACCTGATTGTTTTGAGATATCTGGTGTTATTTTTTTTTTACCAAAAGGCACCTGCTGAACCTGTTTACTCTATGTAACCAATGCTTTCTGGTTGGCTCAATGGCCAAACAGGCATTTTAAGTTTCTCATCATAAAATAGGCATACCTTCTTTCCTTCAGGGGGTTGCCGAGCTTGGGGGGGGGGGGTGGGGGGGGGGGGGGGTGGGGGGGGGGGGGGGGGGGGGGGGGGGGGGGGGGGGGGGGTGGAGGGGGGGGGGGGAGGGGGGGGGCGGGGGGGGGGGGGGAGGGGGGGTGGGGGAGGGGCCAGGGGTGGGGGGGAGGGACGTGGGGGGGGGGGGGGGGGGGTGGGGGGCGGGGTGGGAATTCCAATGACTGTTTTTTAATGACATCATTACATGTTTTCTGAATGTTTTTATCCTCCTCACAACCAAAGCCCAGGTTTCATGGTTGCAGTGCTTCTCATTCACAATTCATTTACTCTGACAATCAGAAAACGATGCTAAGCCTATAGCATGTAAAAATGAGTGAAATTTAACAAAATACCCTAACTTTGCAATCCAATTTAACCATGAAGTAGTGGAGTTACAAAGCTGATATTTGACACAGATGTAGATCTGTTCTTTGTACATTGGTGGTTTGACTTTCATGTTTGTCAGTATTTGCCCACGGGGTCAAAGGTCAACCGATATTTTCATGATTTTCAGGGTTTTTTTCTGTGGACCCATATTGGGGGCCTAGCCATCATGCTATTATAGGTTTGACTGATTCACCCTTGTTTGAGAAGAAGATAAATGCCTGTAGAACATATCAACCAGTTTGAAACCTCTCTGATTACTATTTGTGCGTACGAGGGGGGCCTGAAAATTAAAAAAATAAAATTTTCTGAAATGAAAACATGTTTTGGGAGTCTGATATCTTGCAAATAGTATGTCCTCGGACCTTTTCATACAGTTACACAGTGCTTTGGACAAATTGGTCCACCTGTCATGACATAGTATGCATGTAGATCTACGTCTAAGTTTTGTGAACGGTCCCTGGTGCGGAGTTGTGCAGTGAGCCTTTGACCAAAGGGGCAAAGCCAAAAATGGTCATCACCAAAAATAAAAAAATCCAATTCTGCTATTGAAGTAAATTACACGGGTGGCTACAAGAGTACATGTTAACCCCAAAAACAAATTTTTGATTACTGCATCGTTATGCCAACTAAAGATAAATATGGCGCCCTCTTAGTGCGACAGGACGGAATTAGAAAAAATTGATGTATCTTAATACTAAAGAGAGGTAACGAATTTCTGTTTTTCCATTTTAATATTTCATTTCTCTTGATCACACAATCACATTAAAAAAAAATTCTCAAAAGTGTTTTTAAAAGTAGGAAAAAAAAAACAGAATAAAAGA
Source organism: Ophioderma brevispina (assembly GCA_023653785.1). Lineage (NCBI taxonomy): Eukaryota > Metazoa > Echinodermata > Ophiuroidea > Amphilepidida > Ophiodermatidae > Ophioderma > Ophioderma brevispina. The sequence goes on from JAMKCH010033651.1 coordinate 23,045, forward strand.
GTAAAATTCCGTCCCGTCGCATTTTGAGGTGATTTTTTTTTATTTTCGAGGTCTAAAAAATATCCAAATTGAATGAAACTTTCCAAACTATTGTTGCAACTGTCATGTTAACAAACAAGAATGATTTCCAATATTTCTACTTAAAATATAGCAGTGTGACCTTTTCATGACGGGACGGAAATCAAAGACGATGGGATGGAAATTTACCTATACAGGAAAACTACGTTGCTGCTATTTAGAAACTTTTAGGTGTCAAACATATTTCTGCCCTTCTTTTGTATTAGCAGTAAAACTCATTTTGGTTTAATAAAATTACGGTCAGTGTTATCATTTATAAGACAATGATTACAAAAACATGTTTTAAATTTATTTTCTAATTCACGTACATGTATGCATCCAGCTTGAAATACAACATGTAATTTGCCTGAACTGTACCCAAAATCTAATCAGGACGAGAACTCTTCTACCCCCTTCCTTCCACCAAGTTACATTTTCTGTGCAATATTGACCTTTTTCCTTTGACCTTTTCCCCTACCCCCTGACAGACCCGGGGGAGGACCCTGGGGGGATGAATTACATGGTTAGTATCCTGGGTTTCCCCTCCTAAAATATACCCAAGTTTGGCTACTCTAGCTCATCCAGAAAAAAGGATATGCCCAAATGTTCCAGGGTAATAATATTTTATCACGGACATAAGGACAGACATATGGACGGAGCCCATTTTATAGTCCCCTCCCGAACTTCGTTCGGCAGGGACAAAAATGACATGTTTTCTTTAATTTGGAGTATCTTTTTATGTTATGGCATGCAATTTTTTTCTGCAGGATTTTGAATAAGAAAACTTGCTTAAAATTGTCACGTCAGTCACCTTGAATTAGTGAGAAATTCATAAAGAAATGCCAAGACATTGCTGCAAAGTGCTGGAAAATGGAAACCCATCATGTAATAATTTATAAGGAATAAGACATCCATCCTTTCTTCCTACTCCTCCAAAATCTCTTGAAATTGGTTTTCCAAGTATAGACCCCAGTGACTGAAAAGTTGCCCCAAATACACTGCCAAATCAAGGTGTTAGAGCCACCTTGAGGAAGAAATTTCATCCAGATCAGAGCACCAAATAGAGTTGAACTGTAAAACTTTAATGCAAGAGAATATTATAGGCTTATTTCAGCCATTCCATTTACTACAGCTATAGGGTGAATTGTACTGTTAAAGTGCATGTGTTCTCTGTCAGTAAAGTTGCGAGTTACCACTCTTTCACTTCTATAGTTTGTGGTGTAAAGCATATCACTTTATTTATTGAAAATTTAAATTTGAGAGTGAAATTAAGGGCACTATCAGTGATTTGGTAAATCAGAAAATCGAAAAAATTATCAAAAATCAGATATCTGATTAACAAGAATAGGTATACCCTGCAAATGATAAAACCAAAAGCAACCTAATAAGGACAAAATCGGATATTTTAGTCGTTGCTGTCCATACGGACACTTAACTACAATGCGTGATTGAATGGAGATTCATATCGTTGAATAGTGCTGTTTTTTGTGTTGTCTGCAAGAATTGCAGAAGGCACATAGGGATTACTCTGGTCGTATGTCTGTGTGTCTGGCTGTGGTCAAAATGTTAACCCTATATATATTGCCTGCCGTATGAGATCCGTAAGGGCTATGATGATATAACTTGGTTGAAAGGAGGGGGCAGGGTGGGGTGACATGTTGGTGACCTCATGTGACCTTGGTGACCTTTGGCCCAAACCACGACGGCAGACGACACTTTGGTCCGGGGACCGCGATGTATTTTCTTACATTTCTATCAATTTTTCAGTTGGAAAATAACTTATGACGATTCTATAGACTTCCTTCATGTTTAAGCTATCCCTGTAAATTTCAAATATGTTTACTCTTTTGGATTGATCACTGATAGTGTATTTAAAAAGGTCAATGGTTTACTATCATATAGTATTCACTTGGGGTATATAAAACTATATTCATTGAGATCCCATGAATATTTTCTCTCTTAATAATTAACAGTAAAAACTGCTATAATCCATGATTGTGGTACTCCAGCTTTGCCGGAAGATCCACTTAGTATCCAGCGATCACGCTGGGCGTCTCGATGGATGGATAGATTGATGAATGTTGCTATATATCTTGTTCATCAACCAAAAAGGTCAACCTAAAAGGTAAACCTGATAGTTAGTGGTTGAAGGCGCTCTTCTATGAATGAAGGCAGTGCAAAAGCTGAGGACTGCAAAATTCAAGTTTGATGATGTTTCATATCCTCTCGGGGTATTTACCATTTCACTGTACATGTTTTGATGTTTGTCCAAAATAGGTATAGGGCGGTACATAACTTGAATTTAACACCGGCAAGTGAAGTTTGTGTTGATATTGCAGTTAATTACAGGCAAGCTAAATGTCAAAGAACTACATCTGATTCAGGTAAGGAGGCTAGGGGACTGAGCCCCTGGTACATTGGTAGAATTATTTCAGCCCCATATTGCATGTTCCAGTCTGTTAAATACATGTATTTCTATATTTCCTAATCTTTTTCCAGTGGACTGTTGGTGATTCATTTTTGGGCACCATGGGCCACACAGTGTGAGGTAATGAACAATGTAATGACCGAGCTTGCCAAGACTAACCTGCAAGTCAACTTTGCAAAGGTAAATCATCATAAACTCTAACCAGTCGGACCTAAAAAATAACTAAAAATATTATTAAAGGAGGAAATGGATGCCTATGAGCGCCTGCTGGGCATTTACCCTTCAGAAACTCAAAAGCTTATATTTCAATAGAAAATTAGGCTGAATTTGCTCGTATACAAAATTAGAAATTTCACAATTTTTGTACCAAAGAAACAGTTCTCAGCTTAATCCTTACAGATGGTGATATTTTTGATAAAGTTTTACACCAGTGCCAAAATCAGAATTTTCACATTTTTTCGGGACACAGGCTGTTATTTGAAATCTCTCGTTGCACCATTTACAATTTTAACATATTAGTGACATTAGCAGATGTTAAGGGAGTTGTCCAATAAGCAGGTGGTTTTAGTTTGACGGCAACTATAAACCACTCTGTGTGTGAAAAACTCATAGATCTTCCCCTGCCTCTGGAGTGTAAAATTACACATCAAGGGTGGCTTGGTGTTGCACCAAATTCAAATGTGTAACCCGTATCATTACCGTAAGTTACTTAACGAAGGCATGTTGAAGATCTAGTTTGCTGAGTAATAGGCCCTGATAAATTGTAATGTAACTTTGCATAGAAGAGCGTGAAGAAGGCTTTCACACAAACGTGTCATCAAAAACATAACATTACAAAGCTGTATCCTTATACCGCTAGATTGCGCTATCCATCACCCTGTTGCACCAAGAATCAATTTTGCAGAATTGGCTTTACTCTCCCTTCTCTGGCGGTATGCGTCAGGGGAAACTATGCAATGATAATTAAAGTTCACCTTTTGACATTTGAAACGGCAATGAACTTGTTTTCTCTCAGTTTTGTTTTAACATTTTTTTTAAATTTGCCACTTTAATTGAAGTTTCCTTATGTTTATTGAAAATTCAGAGGTGTGTGGGTGCATGATTGCAACAAGCATAGCACATCATGCTGGGAAGAGTAACTCTTTAGGAAGGGGGGTCTTGACTTGGATTGGTATATTTGAAATGATTGAAAGGGATTTGTGAATCAACGTGATTATAAAATTGAAAATGGAATTGATTGCCAGGCGTTTTGAGGGAGAAAAACTATTGTTGCGCCAATCCAAAATTAAGCAGTTGCTGCCATGTGCATGCATGAGACATTCCTTTATAATATCCCACTGGCTAGCTCTAGGTGGTGTTGTAGGTGAGTATCAATCTAAGAAGAGTCATTTTAAAGAACCACTGCCCTTTGCCACTCAAGTGTTTATTTGTATTAGGGTGGGGGTGGGGGGATGAGGTTGCGACTATTGGGATGGCAATATTGTTGTTTCTCCTCCCCTATCAATTAACAGCCTAATTTCCTTACCCCCCTGCAGAATTTCAGGTTGGATGAAAGGTGCACAAGAAAGTTCACAAAAACATGTGGTCCGTAAAATAATTAAAAATTCTGATTTTTGCACTATCAAAAATATCCTCTTCTGAAAGGATATAAGCCGAGAATTAATTCTTTGGTACAAAGTTGTGAATTTCTAATTTCGTATAGTGAGCAGCAAATCGAAATATAGCCTATGTTTTATATTGAAATATAAGCAAATCAAAATGGTCATTTTTTTGTTCTTCTCTCTCTTTTTAAGATCATTTCTGTAGCAATACAAAGTAAGAAATCTATTAGTGTCTAATCTATATGAATTACTATTATGACCGCAATATTTTTGGGGTGCTCAAAATGCTCTTGTTGCAACCTTTAAGGGCTAAAATGTAATTTGGAGGCATGCACTCTTCTGATAAGGCTATATCCGGGCATTTTAAAAAACAATAAATGTACTCGGTATGACTCCACCTTATTGTCCCCGCCGTAACAACGGTGGGACTGGGACTATAAAATAGGGCGCCGTCCTGTTGTCGTAATTCGTGAGAAAAATGTTAACCTGGGAATGTCTGTGGTAAAAATGTTTACCGGAATGTCCTGATAAAAATGTTACCCCTATGTGCTGGATCTTTGAAGACCAGTATCTCGGACACCTAAAATTCCTTCACACAATGAAAGTCCCTCATTGCATCATCGTTTTTGCATTTGGAAAATGCGTGATACATGCGGGTTAGGTATTCACATGAGCTAAGTTAAATATGCGTAATAACTGTTTCGCTAAAACGGTACAGATCGAACCACAAATTCCTTCGCTACTGATATTCCATCATGGCAATGCATCGTTTTTTTGCAATTTGAAAGTATGTGATATATGCGGCTTAGGTATGCAAAGAGCTAATTTAATAATGCCCCCCCCTTAATTTCTTTTATTTCTCTGAACGACGTACATCGGATACGCAAAATTCCTTTCGCTACATGAGACTAACTATGCCATGGGGAGGGTGTGAGTGTTTGTGGTAGGGGGTTGGTGTTGGGGAGGGGTTGGGTGTTGGGGACTGGGTTGGTGTTTGGGAGGGAGTGGGTGTTGTGGGGAGGGGGTGGGTGTTGCAAGGGTGTTTGGGAGGGGGGTTAGGTGTTGTCGGGGGGTTGGGTATTTGCGGGGTGTTGCTTGGGCGGGCGGTTTTGGGGTCTTGTGGGGTGTTGGGGCGGGGGTGGGTGTTTTTGCGGATGTATGCCGAGTGTCGTGCGGGTTTTGGGGCCCGAGGGCGCCGTGTTCTCGGTGTCTGGCGTAGGGTTGGGGTGGTTGAGCGGGTGTTTTCCGGAGGGGGTGGGGGTGTATGGCCGGGGGGGTGTTTGGTTTAGGGCTGAGGGTGGGGTGTTGGGATGAGGTGGGTGTTGGGGAGTTGTGGGGTGTTTTGGGGGAGGGTGGTGGGGTTTTGCGGGGTGTTGGGGAGGGGTGGTCGGTGTTGCGGGGTATTGGGGAAGGGTAAGGTGGGAAGTTTGCATTTATCACAGTTTAGTGATCGCAACATTCGGGGGGACATATTTTAAACCTACGCATCACGTAAATCCGACGTTTTTCGCCTTGTTTCACAAACAAAACCCTCGTCAGCCTGAAGGAGGGGTGCTTTCCCACCACAGCCTTGTTTTTTCTGGCCTTGCTAAAACACCCCCTCTGTGGTACCAATTATTTGATTGTAATTGTCAATTAACAATTTTACTATGTCCTGTTTCATGCAAAACAAACATCCCCGGGTTATAGGTCAAATAGATCCCGGGTGATCCCCAAGTGACATGGATAATGAGGGTGGCGACACACCCCCCTCCCTTCGGGAGAGAGGTTAACCAAAAATGCCTAGCACTACAAAGAAATATCACAGACACTACTTTATTTTGGTTACCATGGATAGCTGTGGTCCTCATTTCCGAAATGGAGTATATGCCTAGCATTGCGTTAGAATGACATCATAAATTTTGCATGTCAGCAAACTGTAAAAGATTTCCATATCCAGTGTAGAATAGGGTAAATCAATTTTCCCCAAAAAAGTAGAATATAAATTTCTTGTGGTGTTTTGGCTCTTTAATGAAGGAAAATGACATAAGTTTCATAGAGTGTTTTAGTACGATACTGTTTGTGGACTGAATGATGATGATGAATGATTTTTGGATGAATGATGATGATAGGATTCTGTTATGATGATGATGATGATGATTATGTTATGATGAATGAGGGGGAGGAGGATCATGATGATGAGGATCATTGATTATGTTGATCATGATGATGATGAGGAGGATCATGATATGCAGGATCATGATGATGAGGATCATGATGAAGGATCATGTTAGGAGATCATGATGATGAGGATGAGGATGAGGATTATGATGATGAGATGATTAATTACTGAGTATGATAGGCTCGTATGAGGATGATTCTGAGGGCAATCGCGAGGATGATGAATGATGAGGATTATGATGAGGGAGGATGATGCGGATGATTATGATGCTGATGAGGATCATTAGAGGATGATGATGAATAGGAGTATGAGGATGATGATATGATGATGATGAGGATGATGGATGAGGATGAGGATATGATGAGGATGATGATGATGAGATGAGGATGATGATGAGGATTCAGGATGATGAGGATCATGATGAGTGAGATCAATGAGGATGATGATGCATGATGTTGATGCATGATGATGATCATAGTGATTTCATAATATATATGGAACCGCTATTTTTTACAAACCAATTAAAAAAAAGAACTCTATCATCCTGTGCTAACCAAATTATAGGATACAAAGAAATGATTACTACAGTCTTGTATAGTGACTGTAGAGGACCTTAATTTTCAGCTATCACTAGATAGGCCTTTATGCCATCGAGTAGAAGATATTCTGTCAAGGGCAGCCACTAAATATAACTAGTCTTTTTGTACATCACATTCTCGTGAAATCACAGTTATGCAAGGTATTGAAAATGCTGGTCTTTCTAGTTTGCCCGATTTCCAAGGTGACAATTAGTAGGCATTTTTTTCATGCAGCATCACTTGTCCTGGCTGCTTATGTTGTATAATCTCGCCGTTGAATAGATGCATTTGCGCCTAATGTTTTAAAGCTGGGTTTTGTAGTGGTGCTGCCAATTACATGTTTGCCAGCTAGCTAGGTCATGGACTTTTAACAAGGACACATCCCATGTCTGTTGGTATAACAAGCTCATTACCTCGTGTCAGACAGATGTGCATTAGCAATCAATATGCTGTACCAGTTATTTTTACAATGGATATAGTAAAAATATAATCGTAACATTTCTTTCATTAAAAATGGTTTATATGTTCCTTCAAAATTCAACACTTTTGATTTTCCATAAATAGCCCAGGGCATGCAACGCCAATCAATAGAATGTCTAGCTTTTATTCTGTCAATCAGATAGTATGATCGTCTACCCCCCCCTATAAAAACCAAATCTTTCTTTCTCAATTGTAAAATACGTTTCTGAATTTCTTTGGATCCACAAACCTTTCCTCTGTGATGTGTGGTGTTTGTGTGTGTGTGTGTGTGGTGTTGTATGTGTGGCCATGTTTGTAATGCCATTGTGGTGTGTTGTATAAAAAGCTGTGCCAGCCTTACATATAATAAGTTAATGTCCCAAAGTAAAGAATGCCATAATAACTTATCTCATTATTTATGACATTCCTTTGACATTAACTTTATTATATGTATATATATATAATGTTTCATATCCTATTAGTGATTAGCTAATTAACTATTAGATGACTTCTGACAAGTGATCCTTGTGCTCACCACTTTATCTTTTTTTTAACCGAATAAACCTATATGTAATGCCAAGAGTTGAATGTTTATGTTAATATGTTTAAGAGACGTTATATTTATGTATAAATACAGCTCTTGGTCTCAAGATCATTTGTGCAAAGTTTTCAGCTCTATAGGGGGTGTAGTTTTGCACTGCACATTTTTTTAAAAGAATCACCACTCATGAAAATGTAATACCGAAAAATGCTTTTTAAATCTAGAAACACTTAATTTGCATATTGCAATACTTTTGGTTTAAAGCAATTTTTTGAAGAGCACACACAATTTTCAAAAAATAAAAAATTAATTAGAAAATTTTTTGATACTACTGACTATACTACTGACGATACTACTAAACTACTTCCATTTTGAAGTTAACGGATGTTAAAAAGTAAAAAATGTTAAAATAGCTGGGTGAAAAAACAATAAGAAACAAAAGAAATTTGCACCCCTATATTTCCTTTGTTTTTCTTTGTTTTGGGAGGCAAGCATTACATTAAACGGTGAACTAGAATTGACGCCTATCATCGCACGCGAATTTCCCCGATTTCGAATATGGGATAAAAACTGTTAAAGAGAAAAATTTTCTCTTTTGAATAATGTAACACAACATTTTGACAAAAATATTCATTTTGGTGGGTCTAATCCCTCCCCTTCTACCCTTAACAATTTGTATTCAAAGGGGCACGTGCATTGAAACCAAATTCAGTTGGAAGAATCACTCAACCCATATGAGGTTGTAATAGAAATTGGGTCAAGCTCATGTGTGCGATTAAAGGGGAATTTTTTTGTCAGTTAGGGTAAAGGAATATATTTTGTTTTCCTTCTGCCTAAACAATTTGAGCCAATTGCAGCCTAGCTTGCAGAAGAGCCAGCCTTAACTCATAGGGTGTGTTCAGAGAATACCCCAAAATTGACCCCTAGAAGGCCTTTTAATGCCATCATTACAATTGTTACCCATTTTGGCGATCACATAGAGGCAATACTTGTGGTTCAGAACCACCTTGGTTTTACATTACCAACATTTTTTGTACCAAGTCAATTGTGTATCATAGTATTTCCATGTAAGTCAAAATAAGGGCACACAAAAATATTGTCCTTTTGAATACCATCACTTGTTAGGCTTCTGCAATCATTGATGCTCTGTTTTAACACAAAATGTTTACTTAGAAGGTAAAGGCCTGTGGTAGCATAGATTAGCTAACACGACATTACAGCTTTTAGGATGGGCACGTGTCTGGAGAGGCTTCTTTGGTAGGCAAATTATTGATACGGTTATTAATGCATACGACTCCTAGATTCAGGGTGTCTCCTAAGCATTCATATAGTCAAGCTTATTTGAATTGTGACGTAGTTTTGTTACCTTTACAGACAATTAAACAGAACCTTTTCTTTTAATCAGTTCACTTTATTTAGGTACTACCAAAGAAAAATACACAAAGGTAAAACAACCACAAAGCGCACTTATATCTTCCATTGCGGCCCTTGAGTCCAGAAAGTGAGGGCCTAGAGGATTGCACTATTACTAATATAAAATAAAGCAGCCCATCTGCAGGCTAAGTGTTAAACTTCATATTACATATGGTTCGAGAATGTACTCAAGGTCAGAAAAGTAACCTCCTGAGGTCATAAACAAATAAAACAAAATTCACAATTACTATTTGTAAGAAGATTTGACTTTACCAAGATTAAATTAAAGCAATTATTTTATAGATAACTAAATGAGTCTGATCAATCAACAATTAACAATGCCAAAATATCTATATTTCTTACGCTATTAAAAAATCAATTAAACACCCACAACCGTCACATAAATCATACATAGTTCTTGTTGGTGCGCACCAGTCTCTGGAGAATCAGGTCCACATAAATCTTATTGGCGACACAAATTCCTTGCTGGTTACAGTTCACTATTTTCGTCGAAATCGCACAAGTCTTTGGTCTAGACCGGCCCATAATTTACAAACTCGAGACTTGAGAAACACAGAATTATAACTGGCAGCTGATGGTATAAATATTTCCATACAGGTACTCAGTGCATTAAAGGTTGAATGTCACGTGGTACAGAAGCACTTGGTCCGGCTGGAATGTTAATGTTAAACCTTTGTTTTTCTAAAGGCAACCAATTTGAAGCAGCTTGACAAGTCCTAGCAATTCTCGACTTATGAAATAAGATAAGTAGAAATCAAATGTATGAAAGTTTTCTCCACCTTCTGTTGAGAGATCTACACCTAGAAATCTCTTGACAACTGGCAAAGAGAAACAACTTGCAACAGAATTTGGTCCATAGAAATTTCCATGAGGCACAACACTCGGAAGGCAAGTCCAATTTCAACATCCTCTCGTTCGCTGAAGCATGTTCGGAGGAAGTTCACAATCTTCCACATCCTGCACCTGATGTTTTGACATAGCAATTATACAAAGTCTATTGTCCATCAACAGGTGTGCAATCTTGCTTCCTATAGGTAAACAAGAGCCTCTATGCACTTCTTAGAATGAAGATGATAAGACACTGTGCGCCTATTGTCTGCGGACATCTTCTGACATGTTCTTCAGGATGTTTCACACACTAGTCCATTTAGAACTAGGTCAATCAGATAAGTCATGCTTATTGCACAACACATTGCAAGTTTCATATTTTCCAGTTCTCCTCACTCATAATTTATATGATTAAATTTAACATGATTTAATACAATACAGAAAATAATATAATATTTGGGGGTCTGTCACACATACAAAAAAAAAATAAACAGCATAAAAGCCAAATATAAAGGCTAGCACACAATTAGTGAATGAAAATGTCTTCCTCATCAGTTTTGAGCTTTAAGAGGAAGTACTTCCTCATTTGAAACTTTGGGCAAAGTTGAAGCTTTGGGCAAAGTTAGAGGAAGTGGCGTGGTCTAGCGGTTAGCAAGCTTACCTCTGGAGCAAAGGGTCCTCGGATCGAATCTCAGTGGGACCACTTGCTGGATTTAATTCGGGAACTCCATTTGGGATTTGATTTGTATAACAGATATTGATTAAAACCTGAATGCCACTTTCTCCATGGTTCATTTGAAATGGGCAAATGAACCATGAAAGCTTGCACTACCCATCCGGTGTGTTTCGTGTAGTGCGTTTGAATGTTGCAATATGGCGCTGTTTAAGCTGCTGCCTCCAAGTTGCATTGTTTCTGTCTAGTAATTATTAAGTTGTAAAGTCTCTAGCAATTTGGCCTACAGGCCATGATTTGAGATTAAAATAAACCTTGATTATTATTATTATTATTATTATGAAGTGATTTTTGACCTTCATCTTAAACCTGTTTTTGGTATGCTCAGATTGCACTACTTGAGGAAGAGAATTCCACAATGAAATGGCTGTGTAAAGGAAGGTCTTGTGACCATGAGACCCCATACGAGGTTTGTAAATGGCCAACTTCCCAGCACGGGTGTAATGATTGTGAATTTTTGTGTTGAAGTAAAATCTCAACTGACCAGGTAAACTTGAGACTCATCCGCCATTTCAAAATTTCAAAATATGCCAAGCCATGATCGTGCCACCCTGAGCCCAATTGGCAGCCAATTAACTTTGTGGAATTCCTCTGCTCCTATATGAGCCAGGGCTAGGAGGAAGATCCAGAACATGTCTGATAATTTGTTTTGAGAGGTTTGAAGCTTAGTCTGAATATTTTTGTTAACAGCCTTATACCAAACACTGCAGCCATAAGCATAATGGCATTGGATTAGAGATGAAACCAAAAGTTTTTTGTGTACAGGTTAAGAAACTTGCCCTTTCTATGAAGGAACTTAAGCCTAGAGTGAACTTTTTTTAACACATTGTTACCTGTGATTTCACCACTAAGGGACTGATCTAGGTCCAGGCCAAGGTATTTTATTTCAAACTTCGCTTCAATCCTGGTATCATTATATATGATGTTCAGCTCTGAGTGCCTCGCAAGCTTACGCTTTGTTCCAAACAGGATCGACTCAGTTTTTCCCAAGTGCAATGAAAGCTTGTTGTTGATTAGCCAGTCGCTGACCGCATCAAGTTCCAAACTAAGCCGATCCTGAATGAAACTGACGTCACTATGCGAGACCATCAGAGCCGAGTCATCTGCATAAAGAAGAAGCTTGCAACTCACCGCAGAGGTCATGTCGTTGACATAGATTAAGAACAGCAGTGGCCCCAAAATTGAGTCCTGCAGCATTCCGCACATGATTTCTTTAGGACTGGAGTGCGTTCAGTCTATGTCAACAACCTGGGTCCTGTCTGTAAGATACGAGTTGAACCATTTCACAGATTTATCGGATAGACCAATGGCCTTCTATTTACCCAGCAAGATGTTGTGGTTGACAGTATCAAATGCTTTTTGTAAATCTAGGATAACCATACCAGTGTAATTTCCTTTGTCCCATTCTTTTCTAATGTGATCAGACAAGTGGATTAGACAAGTGTCAGTTGAGTATGATGGTCTGAACCCAAGACTGAAATTCATATAAAAGTGATTTATCCTTAAGGTATTTTTCAAGTTGATCAAACATAATGATCAAAACAAAGTTTCCATCCAAGCCAAAATAGAGAAGTTGGCAAAAACAGTTAAAAACTACAAAATTGGAGGAAAAACTTGAAAGGTGACAAAATAACTGGAAATTGAAAAGTGTGGGAAAAATGAATAAAATTTGGTAATTAACTTGGAAAATACAAATTTGACAAAGACATCTGGGAAATGACATTTTAGATATTTTGATGGAAAGCCTTACATCAGTACAAAACAGGGCTATCAATTTTTTAGGGACACCAGATAATATGTTAAGTACCTCAAAGTACCTTTAACATTAGGCTTAGACCATTAACATCTGGCCAAGGCTAGCACCAGGATGTTACCCAAAGGACTTAATTCCAGTGGCAGTAGTGCAATTAAGGATAGAATTCCCAATGCCTCAGGAATGATTGGCATAAGGAATTCCCAACTTGACCATGACCAGAGGGAAATAATTTGCACAATCACGTCAGACTGATATATGCATGTTGTTTTGGCAGTTTTGAGGTGCGATCAATCAGAATGAGTCTGTCATCAGGCGTTGTCAAGTTTGGTTTCATTTTGCATTTTATTGTCCTTTCTAAAGGTTATATTTTAATGAAAATTGTATAAAATTGCACTTTTTGGAAGCTTGATAAGACATAAGTTTAAAGGGGAATGGTCCGATTAGAGTATAACATGTTTTTATCTCGATGGAATGGCCTTCACCCCAAAACCCCATCCGTAAAGTTTCACACTGATATTTCAATCCATTTTGATTCGAGAATCAAAAACGTGGCTTTGTAAGTCCCATCTGATAGAGTACGTGTAAAATAAATATTGGTCAACCAAAATGGGGCACATTTTTGCTCATAACATCCAAACCAAAATGTCCTTTTGCCCTAAGATTTCACAGGGTAAATGAGAAAAAAATGTAGGCTTTCTTCATCAGGCACCAAAATTTCGACCACTTCCGGTAAAATCTTGGGTTCTGAGGACAAAGCTATTTGCGATTGGGCCGGCCAAGGACCTTTAATGGTGCAACAAGAGATTTCAAATAACAGGTGTCCCTAAAAATGTCAAAATTCTGATTCTTGTACTGGTGTAAAGCTTTCTCTCCATCTGAGAGGATTAAAGCTGAGAACTGTTTCTTTGATACCAAAATTGTAAAATTTCTTATTTCCTATAGGAGCAAATAGGAAATTCAACCTAGATGTTTTCTATTGAAATATAAGCATATATACAAATCACCTTTTGTTTTGATTTTAAGTTATTTCTTTAGCCAAATAAAAGGTAGGAAATCTATTGCATCACCACTAGCATCAAAGCAACGGATTTTAGTCCCCACATTGATATGTGACAACCTGAAATCCGAATTGCAATCACTTATATGTTAAAGGTTTTACTTACATTTTGATATTAAAGCTTCTATTCTAATGAAATGCATAGGATGAAATTAATCACAACAAGCTGACAACCTTTTTGTCCCTTCGTTCGGGAGGATGGGCTCCGTCCGTATGTATGTCTGTGATAAAAATGTTAACCCTGGAACATTCAATGGGCATATCTTTTTTTCTGGATGAGCTAGAGTAGCCACACTTGGGTATATTGTAGGAGGGGAAACCCCATAAGCATGTAATTCATACCTCCAGGGTCCTCCCCTGGGTCTGTCAGGGGGTAGGGGAAAAAGGTCAAGGGAAAAGGTCAATATTGCACAGAAAATGTCAACATTGTGGCCATATTGTGTACGGTTTATCTGGAGTTCCGTGAGGGCTATGATGATGTAACTTGGTGGAAAGAAGTGGGTTGATGGGCAGTGTGCAAATTCCCCTGTTTAGCGTAGCAAAATGCTACCCATTTTGCAGTAACTGCTACACAAATTTTGGCTTGTATAGCATTTTTTACAATGCCAAATATATTAAAAGCATCCTATTTGTGATAAAATTGTCAAAACCTGCTATACAAATTTTTCGAAAGAATTTGCACACTGTTGATGGGTTCTCGACTTTATTTGATTTTGGGTGTAAAATATGCTAATTAAGTATCTAATTTGCATAATTTATGAAAATCTTCCCGCAAGGCTTGTGTACAAGTTTTCTGGAGTTCCGTAAGGCGTATAATGATGTAACTTGGTGGAAGGAAGCGGACTGAGGAGTTCTCGACCTGATTAGATTTCGGGCAATTAAATATGCAAATGAGCTAATTAATATGCAAATATCAGCGTAATTGCTGGGGGGAGTATACTATAACAAAGGTAATAACATATATAGTACCCATGTTTTCATTGAAAGTTTTTTTTTAGTTCTGGTTGTTACACGTGGGTCAGTCTTTTTGGGTTGCCAGCCTGTTTACATTTCTTGGAAAATATGAAAATACGTAACATTCGGTGTTTCGCCCCTTTCCAGACCCCGTATGGGTCCAAAATTTAAAATGTGGTCACATGATTTTTTCACAAATAGTGTTGCCAAATTGAATAAATTATCATATTTTTACTAAATTTAGTGAATTTTCAGGGATTTTTGCATGATGAATTTTAATACTTCTTGAGTCATTTTACCAAAAGGTAACCATTTTTTCCCAGTTATTTTTGGCGAGCTAGGGGGGCCAAAATTAAGGCTGGACTGGTGCAGTTTTAGTTGTCACTTAGTGATCGCGATATTCGGCGGGGACATATTTTACGCATCACGTAAATACGAGTTCGCCTTGTTTTTTCTTTGAATGAATGAAAATAAGTCACCTTTATGGCAACTGGAATGGAATATTGGGAGGTTGCATCAGCTGGCAACATACTGGCAGTGTGCTTTTAAAATCTGTCAAAAGCATGCCAGGTTGAATGTGGATAAGACTATGATGTCATAGTGCCTGGCTAGCACTAAATTAGGCTTTTCCTTGTTTTGCCTAAACATTGTACAAAGCCCACACTTCAGAATTGTTTTCAATATTAGAAAATGATTTAGATATGTATTTTATTGTGTCTAAAATATTGTTTCATGAAAACTATGACATCAATCTACGGCGGTCCGGTAAGTACGTAATCCTGTTTCTAAAATTGAAAAAAAAAGTTGGCGTAAATTGAAACCAGTGTTTTAAAATTCTCAAGACTGGAAAAATATCGAAAGGCATTGTGGGAAAAATGGATGCGACTGTTTGCGATTGCGTGTTCACTTTTCTGTGTCAGCGAGCACCGAAGTACCTGTCAAAAACGTTCAATTTTCTCGCTAGGTTCTATAGGTTCAGACACAATTACAATACATATTCAAAACAAAACATAGTAACGGACCCTATGATGCAAAAACATCCGTAGAACCCCTTCGTTTTCCTGAGATATTTGAGATTGAGTTTCATTTACACATATTCTCTATGACGGACTAATAACGTTAATCTCTCGCGCAGTACCAATTTAGATAATATCTCTCGCAGTCTGTGACACAGACTACGCTGTGGGAAATACTTACCGGACCGCCGTAACATCAGTCCTTACTTCTGGCTGGAGAGTATAGCAGGGTTAAATAGGTTGAAATAATACCTGGAATCTTTTTAAGGAGTGTGTGTTCTATATTATCTTACAGGATCTGGAGACAAAACTGAAAAGATTGATCAACATGGCACCATGCATGTTATTTATGAAGGGTAGCCCAGAACAACCCAGATGTGGGTTTAGCCGTACAACCATTGAACTCCTAACAAGAAATAACATTCAGTATAAGACGTTTGATATATTGGAAGACAATGAGGTCAGGCAAGGTAAGTGCTAAAAATACATGTCGTCTCTAATAAAGGCCCTGGGGCATTTATAACAATCAGGGAGAAAATTGTGAAATGCAAGTCACTTCAGGTTTGCTCCTGTGTGCAAATTAGGTATCATAGCAATGCCCATGTAAATGTTGTACTTATCGATAGTCTGGGACGTATCACTTCAAAATTGCATTTCTAACTTTAATCTATCTCTAAAAATATGATTGTTTCAGTTGGAATTTTGGGAATAAGCTGTTCTCAATGATATATGTAGTGAACAATAATCAAAACAGAAGTTGTTCAAAACATGAAATGCACCTAAATTGGTGAGTGACCCTATCACGGTCCAATTTAACCGTATCACCAAAATCATCTGATTACAAATTTTGAGTTAAATAGTGGATAGTGGAAGCAAAAAAGGTGTGTACTAACTGGAGAACAGACAATGTAGGACAGCATGTACACATGTTAATTAATGTTGGTTGACCACACTGGAAAACGATTTTGCTCATAACCTCAAAAGGAATCATCTCCTGCGGCGACCTTAAATGGTCACTGGGCTAATGAGAAGAAAAATGTGAACTATTCTTGCGATACCAAAATCTTAATTTGATGGAGTAAAGTGTGGGGATGAGGTTGATGATCGGTATCATCACTTTGATGAATTGAAAAGGTTTGCTGAACCTGCTACACTGTTGCAGTGAGTTGTGTTGGCTGTAACTAGGTGGGGATATATATTATATTATCAGGCCCGTAGGCAGGAATTGATTTGGGGGGAGGGATGTGCGGGGATTGGCCAGAAGTGGCCTTTTTGTCGAGAAACAATTTTTTTCGGCTCGCTCCGCTCGCCGGTTTGCCCCCCCAAATTTTTTACCGTTTCGCATCAACACATCGGGAAGCAGGGGGGGGGGGGAGTTTTTCGGAGAAATTAAACTCATCGGCTGGTAACAAAACACTATAAGCGTGCAAAACACGGTATTGACCAATAATAGTTGGGTAACCACAACCCTGACACAATAAACGCCGCCAAATTTCAAACACACCAAAGCGGACTTCAGCGTGGACAAAGCGGACCTTCAACACGATAAAAGCGGACCTTTGTCTTTTGGGGGGGGGGTGCGTCGCCACCCCCCACTGGCTACGGCCCTGATTATTATTATTCAGGTTTATAAGCAAAGATACACAGAGCAAACAGCTCAATTGCATAATTTAATTTTAAAGCATAAACATTTTTAAATACAACTTTAAGTAAGACCAAAGACAATAGTATAAAAATTGCACCTTTAAAATATCACATACAGCCACAAATAGGGAGGGAGACAAATACAACCAGGAACACACAAACCACACTCACCACACACACCCCCACAAACACATACCATAACATTCACATGCAAAATATGTCACCCCTAACGCAAAGGGAAACACACAATATTATAATTATCCGAACACATGCATGGAAAGACGAGGGAAAACAAAAGGCTGAGGTGAGGCCGTGATTCCGCCGTCTTGAGAGGATCGTTTAGTGAATGTATAGGAGCATATATATCATGCTCATTTGCTATCATTTGTGTACATATGATGGACGGGTCAATTGACCACTATCCGGTTTGCATAGGAAGCATATGTGGCTAACTCTATGCTCGACTATAAAATAAACAAGTAACAAGACAGATATGGACCGGGGGGAATTGGCCGCCCACTATCCGGGTTGTGATAGAAGCAATGTCTAGCTAAACTCTATTGCTCGGACTTTCAATAAACAATTAACAATGGACACCTTAACAAAATTTCATAATAGGTTGCATTAAGAATACGAAACGAGCAAATGAGAGTTCTATACCTTAAACATTTCCAGCAGAGACTCGCAGTAGAATAGAAAAAGGAGATTATAATAAAGTTGGATATTAAGTAGAGGCGATAAGGACTACCGAAATATTTTCAATATGAGTATGTATGTTCACTATCCAGAGCATAGGGAGCATTTCACGCTAACTCATGATCTGTATCTAAGTAGTCAAATTTCATGAATAATTTAAACTTTTAACGTATCCTGTGAGAACACCGTGGATACCATATGTAATTAAAATGTTTAGTAGGAAGGGTAAGACCTCTAACAGTGAAAGTCCGTGATAACCCAGTGGAAATGTCTGAATGACTATCTTATCCCGTGCTAAACACGGGGACTATCATTAGTATTAATGAGTAATTATCAGGAAGGGTAAAGACTCTAACCTTAAGGCATTATTATCCCGTGATAACACCATGAGATATATAGTATTATCAGGGTTGGCGATTTAAATCACGTTGATTTAAATCAGTGATTTAAATCGCGATTTAAATCAAAATGATTTTTTAAAAAAACTCACTGATTTTAATCACGTTTTTTTTAATAAAAACAAAATAATTGACAAACTAATTTGTTAAAGACAATGTAATACTTTAAATCAAATACTTTATCAAAATAAAAGATTTTACACCACTTTTCAGCATTCAGATACCCTTACATGGTTGAGCAATTGACACAATTTATGTTTTAAAATAATCACTGATTGAAAAACCTTGATGTTGTGATCTAAATTAAAGTTTCTTTAGTTTTTTTTTTGTAATCGAATTCAAGTTCTTGTAAGATACTAGTGACACATATTTACAGTATTACATTACCATATTGACCTAATAAATGCCCCAGAAACTTCAGTAAGCGCTCACTAGGATGACCTTTTTTAAAAGTTGGATTAATCTTGAGACACAATTCCTCAAATACTGCACAAACTCATGTACAAGCCAACAGCCATTGATGTAACAATTTAAAAAACTTATCCCAATTACTATTTCAGCACTGTTTTTGCATCTCAACTCACTTATTTGGCAAAAAGGAAGGTTCAGGATGGAGCCCTTATTAGGGACTACTTTCTACAAGTTAAATAGTGTGGAGCGCTAATTAGGTCAAATTCAGTAATGAACAAACAGAAGGTGCAACAAAAATGTTTAAAATAATGAGATTATAACATGTTTGTAAGCCTACATGTATAGGTACAGTAGTTCAGTCACTTCTTGACTTTTGCAAGCTTTCTCTTATAAAGAGTCTGATATTTGTCTGAGACTCGTGGAGTTATTTCAGGTTCAGTGCTTGAATAATAACAAACACAAGTTTAGCCACTTTAGCTGTTCCAAGATGTTAATTTATTAGGTCTAGTGTTATTAGGGAAAGTATTTATATGATTCGGGTTAGATTTCCATGATTGAAAGAATTCTGGATAATTCCATATTATTAAACTTAAAAAATAAAAAAAATCCGATTTACAATGTACATCAAAAAATCTGATTTAATCAAAAATTCCGATTTTTATTTTTTTAAAAAAAATCAAAAAAATCGCCACCCTGTATTAATAGTATTTAATCATGAAGGTTTTCAAACTCTATCTTAAGTGCATCCTGAGATAACCCAGTAGAATGTATATGCTTAGAAAAAATGTAAGCCAAAAGCTTCCCAAAATTAGTTGATTATGTGATGCATCAGCAATACCCTCCTTGCCAAAACTGCTACTAAATACTAGGGGTCACTTTGCAATCTGAAAATGGTAACTTGGACTAACATTAAAAGCCAAAAAGTAGGAGGATGCCCCTAAACTGAAATAGCCTGTGAGTGCGCAGTGGTATATGACAACAGAAAGTTAAAGGATAGGCCTATAAAAATAACGCGTGATGACATTAATGAATTATACTGCATAAAAAGGAGAAAGGATTTAGGTCAAAATGACAAGCTTATTGCAACATAGAGAGACAATATTAACTAACACGCAAATTGTATAATGAGGCATCAAAAATAAAAAACAAAGCTAAAACAGCCAATGTGGATATAACTGAACAAAATTGAGAAAAAAACCTAATGGAGAGGAGGGTGGGTTTTTGAACGATCACAGGATGAGTTTTTAGAGTAACCCTAACACACAACCAAACACTCTGCAACATTTCGACGGATCAACGCATTGTGAGGAACAAAACCCCCACCACTGAAAGCAGCGAAAAATAGGCGCTGATTTGCTGCCGTAAAGGCACAAAACACATGTGACTTGTGCGCCACCGGCCAACGAAAAACCTGCATGGTTGAGATAATTTGGGGTTATACTTCGACTGCGCTGAATGGTATATCGTAATTCTATACACACCTGCACTCACAAAAACACACAGACCAAACGTAGGCACACACACTCATGGCACACACACACCCTACCGCACGCACGCACACACACACACGTGCGCACCCATCACATGTAACATCTTAATTCACACCCTCAACCTTGGCACAGCAAAATCAATATCATGAACCTTATTATGAATACAAAGTACATGAACACACCTAATAATGGCAAGAGAGAAAGACTGTGTTTTTAGTTAAAAATACTTTTGGTTTAGAAGATCAGCCATGAACAGAATTGGGCTGGTCGTATATCTTATTGGTGTTGCACTTGTGAATCGTTTCACTTTAGGGGGATTGCGAAGGACATTTGACGATCTAGTCGGGGGCATGGAACCATGTTGAAAACCTTCCAGATGCCATGTGGTCTTAGTGGATTGGTTTGCACAAATTTTCTCTATGGGTAGTAAAGATTCCAGTTCTAATGTTGTTAGGGCAATCAGAGTAGATCGTACTCTCTTTACCTAAGACAATCTTAACAGACACGCTCTCTGGATTCCTTCACCTGTTTCCCCCTGACTTGGTGAGACCGGCATGCGTAGACTGCGAAACCGGTTTTGGAGACTGCGTACTCCAAAACCGGTCTTATGTAGCCTTTATACACAGATAGCAGTTCATCTGATTTAAATCCCGCCTCTTTTTTTTATTTTACGTAACAAAACATTTTCCCATTAGCTTTGGAATACATATTCTCAACCTGACTGTGCCATTGCAAGTAATTTTGAATGATTACACTTAAGAACTTAACTTTCTGAACAACTGCCAAGTTGTGATTAGGAATATGCAGATCAACCCTAGGGGAGTCATCTCTACCAAAATGTATGCACATGGCTTGACATTTGGATGGATTCAGTTTAAGCTCATTCGTGACAGACCATTCATAAAGTGCATCCAAACACACCTGTACCTCGGTGGCATCACCCCTAGTTCTATTTTCACCAATCGTGAGATCATCAACATATTTCCACACCTTATATTATGGTTGTCAAAAATGGTGAGAGCGTCATTGATCATAGCTAAAAAGGCGATAGCACCTATGATAGTGCCCTGAGGTACACCTCCAACTAATTCCACCCATGCAGAATAGACATTTTTGTACTTAACCCTTTGTCTTCTCCCAGAGAGAAAGTCAACCACCCACTGTACGAGACAAGGGGGTGCACCAAGCTTAAGATGCTTTGTGACAATGATTTATGGTCAATCAGGTCAAAAGCTTTTGAGAAGTCGGTTAGTACAAGAATACCAACATTTTTGGACTTCTCTGCACTTTGAGAAGTCAGTTAGTACAAGAATACCAACATTTTTCGACTTCTCACCACCTGACATCAGGTGGTGATAGGCGTCAATTAAACAGTGGGTGGTTGACAATCCCTTCTGGTTACCAAATTGTCTCTGATCAATATGAGGATGAATGGCATCAATAATCCATTTACACACTCTACCCTCAGCAACCGTTGCAAGGCATGAAGTCAATGACACTGGATGCAATTTATCAATTGAGGGCGGAGTCTGTTTAGGGATTGGGATGACATTAGCTTCCTTCCATTGGCTGGGGACTTTACTTTGGGTGAGGGAAGTAATATCAGTCACCGGTTCGCTGAGCTCATAAGCGAATTCTTTTAGTAACCGTGGCGGAATATTATAAGGCCCCTGCGTTGGAAACTGATAACCTACTAAGGTCGTGATAAATCTCCCATGGTTGAATCTGGGG
>JAMKCH010033652.1:0-25811 GCA_023653785.1 Ophioderma brevispina
GACCCTATGAGGTGTTGAAATTTCCCAAACTGGTGCTTTGTTTTTTATTGGGATGACTCCAAAACACCCTCTGGGTCAATTCAAACCTGTGTTAGGTGAATGTACTGTAGAGTCCACATGTATGCCAGCAACTTCCTTGTTGACATAATGTCAGGAATTTGCCATGCACTGGTTATTTCCGTTCCAACCATTTTTTGTTTGTTTCCATTGAAAATTATGAAGAATTCCTAATAAAATGGTAACTGATGCTTACCAGGTCCAATACCATGTGGATAAAACATTTTCTATTCCTATCAGTGGATCGATTTAAAATGGTGGTTTGGAATTGATAGCAAGAATAGAATTGGCAGTTTAACAGCAGTTACTAATATGAGGGTCCATTCTTATTATAATTATAAATACAGTAGTTTTAGTGTCGCTTTTTTTCACAAACATGCACAGTTTAAAGCGTGTTTTTTGGCCTTTAAGAATGAAATGTTTAGAAGGTATGGAGTTATGTTTTCAAAATGCTCCGGCTAGATGTTGTAACCGGATGAGAAAGTAACAAGCAATAAGGCTAAGATTGCCATATTCTTGCTTTCGCCACGTCGCAAGCCCAAATCCGTTCTTAAAAATGTGTCCTGCTCGTTACACAAGAGGCATAGCACAGATTGCATTGCATTTTTTATCAGCCTTCTATTATTGCACTAATTGTAAGTTTAAAAACTGATAATCATTGGATATTGAAGTTTTGCAAGAGTTCTCTGAGAGCGAGCATGTCGCCAAATATTGCAGACAGATACATTACAATAATCGAATGGATACAAAATTGCTAAAAATAAACTGATTTTTTTTATCAAAATTGTCAACTACAATCCCGGGGTAGAAGTTTTTTTATTATACATGTTGTGCATCAAAATCTGGTTTCAACGTAACACTTTCCAGCCCTAGTCAGTAATAAAAGAAATCCCTCCTGTTACGTTACGCGACAGATACGTTACATCCCTTCTGTTACGCTTTTGAAATATGGCGTGATACATAAAGTTGAATACCACACCATGTTACGTTAGTATGAATGGTTGAATACCTGATAACGTATAGCGACTAGTCGGTTGATGAGCAGTACTCATCAAGAACAGCCACGACTAAGAAAAAGGCCCCGAAAGATGAAGTTACGACAGGATACGTACTTAAGTGTTAACGTTTAGGCAATATACCTAAAAAATCGGATAATTTTAAGACACCCATGCATGGTTGCGGGTTCTGAGAATATTAAAGTTTACGAATTTCAATGAATTTCAGGAATCCTTAATGTGGTATTCGGTCATTTGGAGACCAAACTGAACACTTTAAAGGAGAATGGCCCATGAGTCTGATCCATTGTTATCAGCATGATGAGGGAATATTTTTCAAATTTTGATCCCAAGAATACCTATAAAAAGATAACCCTTGGCTTATAAGCTGGGTTTTTGTTCTTAATATGAAAATGTATCGGGTCAATTTCTTGCCAAGTACAGTCAAGGGGCTAGAATATAAAAAATAGAATGCCGCAAAAGTCATTTCATACCCGTTTGGTATATTTCTACTTTCTATCTAAACTTGTTGTATTTGGTTTAATTGCAATTATCAATAAGCACTGGACCAATAGTTTTTTATATAAGAAATAAAGACACACAGATTTTTCACAAACAACATTGCCTTTGAGGGTCGCCCACCAAAGATGCGTCATGACGGACATTTTTCTGAATCATGGACAGATATGAATGCAAACAAAATTGTTGACTTTGTTGAATAAGGTTATATTTTTGTTACAATATTACACAAGTGACTTATTTATAGACCATTATGCTGCATCAAAGTTTTATAAAATACCAAGCTTACCTTGAAAGAAACAGGCCAAATAGGATGATTGACTTGCTGCATGCAAAATCAAAAGAAAAATGTTATTCTGTTCCTTTGATTAATTATGGCTTTCAATGTTTGAGGCCTAACCATTGAAAACAGTGGAAAAATATGCAAGTGCCAATCCATAGTTTCAAGTGCAGTTATGGTTTTTTTCATTATGGTTTCTAAAAGAAGAGATGCTGGCCTATTCATTGTAATCAAATAATTTAATGAAATTAAATCACACGTATGAATTTATTTTTACTACCATGCTTAACTTTAAAGGGATAAGGTTAGCTAGTAAATACTGGGCAGATGGTTTCGAAAATAAGATCGACAATTTAAACAATACCAATCTTCTTCGTATTCTGGTCCACAGCATACCTCGACTAGTCAATGTCATATTTTGCTTCAATGGATTATGAACATGCTGTGCAACTGTACTTTGCTAAGACAAGTGAAAAATGTTTTTTGTAACATAAGACACCATTTTGTACCTACCATACAAAATCAGCTTTTTGCCATAGACAAGATAGGATTAGGGGACCCAGGTGTGCACCTACGGTCTCTAGAGTTCATTTGGCCTCGGGGACAAAGTCGACATCCAGACACCACGTAACACAATATTACACAGGAACATGCGCTATTTGTTTAGTTTGTCCATAACTGGTACTTGCATATTAAATGTCACTAAAATGCCTATTTACAACAACTAAATCCTCTGCTGCGATCGATACCACACACTCTTTGTTGATGCTGTTTTCAACATAATATATCACTACTTGTGTGTGAATCCAATCGTGATTGGGATGGCGATATCGAGTCGACGTCTCATACTCGAGTATGCTCAGGCATAAGTACTCATACTCGTGATTTAAAATATTGTTGTATTCATACTCGTACTGAGTACCAAATACTCATACTCGTAGTCAGGGTCAAGTACTCATACGGGCACGTGTGGTCCAGTGGATTGAGCGCTCGCCCCGCAATCCAAAGGTTGTGGGTTCGAGTTCCACTGCGGCCAACATGTTGTGCCCTTGAGTAAGGCACTTTACCTTAATTACTCCTCTCCACCCAGGTGTATAAATGGGTACCCGCATTATTCAATGCTGGGGGAAAGTAACAGACCGTTGTGATGGGAGCAGTGGAGAACACCCCACAGCAAACATATACGGAGGAGTAGGGGCCACCAAACGCTATGGGAAAGAGAGGGATGGGCACTCCGCGCATGAGCTGGCTCGGCCACGGAGACTTTACTTTGATACCTCATCTCATAAAGCACTCAGACTACAAGTCTGAATTGTCGACCCATGCAGCCATACAATTTGCGTACTCGAACTCATACTCTGGCCTGGGTACTCGTATTCATATTATGCTCAGGCATAAGTACTCATACTCGTACTCATGGTTTAAAATGTTGCTGTACTCATACTAGTACTCAGTACCAAATACTCATACTTATAGGGTTAAGTACTCATACTCATACTCGTACTCATGAAAAGTACTCATACTACAAGTCTGAATTGTAGACCCATGCAGCCAAAATTGGACTGGCAAGAGCAAACTTTGGCAGTGTATCATATTGCAAAATGCAAGAATTTTACCTGATGAAGTCAGAACCAACATGTACAAAGGGCACATCTCACGAGTTCTATTTATTAATTTCAACAATAAATTAAAGCTGTTTTATATCCACTTTCATTGAAAGGATTAGATTTATGGCGCCTACTCTTCTTTTCCAATTACCTTCACTGCGTTATGTGTTGGGAAATTTTGCTAAATTGATTTTTTATTTCCAAGAAGGGACAGCACTTTGACTGGTCTATAAAATCAATCTACCAACCTTCTATAAATATCTGAATTAGTTTTCAAAAATCAATGTGCTATCTTAAGCAACTATTGATTCAATTGTATTATATTGTATTCCTTAGGCAGAGTATACAATTGGTTCAAGCAGCAACCAGTATCTTCTATGCGTTCGTTAATGACATGATAACAATGAGATCATATAATAATAATACATGCTGTTATGTGAAAAACAAACACTACAAGGCCAGTGAAAGGCCTACAAATGGTCCGTTCAACCCAAAGTGATAAAACGTTTTGGTCAAACGTGTGAACTCTTAGAATGTCCAGGTGAGAAAATCGTCTACAGAGTCGGTGTTGCTTAATCATGGCTTGATAGTTCACATCCTTAACTGTGATGTCCAACCCATCAAATTTATGTTGTATCATGCACAAAAGGCCACGGCTTCCAGTACATTGACTTCCAGTCTACACTCCGCTAGGAAAAGCGGATGAGAATTGGTCAGGGGATGATTTCAGAGTTTTCCCCATTGTGTGGACACAATTTGAAGTGAAGTAACATATTTCGATTTTTCACCTCCAACGTTTCAAACTCTTGGAGTTTTGTGACCGTCTGAACATGGCTAGTATCTGTGAGAACAGCATAGAGTTAATGTAGATGAACCAACTAATTTGGCAGATATTGCAGCTTAGTTTCTTCCTTTCAAAATACATCTACAGCATCTTAACAAATGGATGACAACCTCAATACTCATATCCACAGATATTATGAGTGCACTGCTTGCTTCTTCATAAATGCTTACCTGCATACTTAATAGGGTATAATTAAACCTTAACATACACCTTCAAGTCTCAGCTACAAGTCTCAGCTACAAGTCTCAGCTGCAAGTCTCAACTACAAGTCTCAGCTACAAGTCTCAGCTACAAGTGCTACAAGTCTCAGCTATAAGTCTCAGAGCTCAAGTCTCAGCTATAAGTCTCAGAGCTCAAGTCTCAGCTACAAGTCTCAGCTACAAGTCTCAGCTACAAGTCTCAGCTACAAGTCTCAGCTACAAGTCTCAGCTACAAGTCTCAGCTACAAGTCTCAGCTACATGTCTCAGCTACATGTCTCAGCTATAAGTCTCAGCTACAAGTCTCAGCTATAAGTTATACACAAGACCTGTGTAATTCTTTTGCTGCTATTGAACAAATTCCATGTTTTGGGGTGAAACTCAAATATCATGTCAACCTGGCAAAGGCTGGCCTTCTCTCCCTATGATCAGAAAAAAAGATACTGAACCATCTGACAGACAGAACCAAGATTAGAACTTGGGTCCACCTGAGCACACTTACTTCTTTCACGAACAGTGATGATGCCTCCTTGACTGCATTGCCAGGAACGGTTGATCTTGTGGTCCCAGCTGACGGGGCTATGGTTGATGCCTGCAAACAAACAAAATTCATAAAGATTAAACAGTTAGGAAATACTGTCCAAAGTTTTTTTTCAAACTAAGAAGAATAATTGATCATATTTGCCACTATAGTGAAAATGTATTTCAGTACGGCGATGTCATATAAACCTTCAATGGTCGTAAACAAGACATCGCAAAGCATGATGGAGGGCTGGACACATGTCAATTTTGCAGCTGGTACTTCTTAAAATGTAGAAAATAGCGGCTAAACCTGTAGGCATCACTCACTTAGTGGAAGCAAATGATCCAGATTGTCTTTTAAACTCCAATTCAGCCATCAAGTTCATTAAGGTTCATTATTAAAAGGCCACTATTCATCAAGCTCTAATGGGATAAAATGCTTCATTTTCCTAATGTGTATCTATTTTAGCCTAGTGCAAAATATGGGCCTTTCATTTTTAACAGTTTGCTTTGACCTCTGGGCCCGTGTGGGGGTGGCCCGGGCGCAGGCCCAGCGGCGGGTGGGGCCGCTGACAAGGGCGGGGTTCCGCTTTTTCCCTACCAGGGGTTGTTTTTTTTTTTTTTTTTTTTTTTTTTTTTTTTTTTTTTTTTTTTTTTTTTTTTTTTTTTTTTTTTTTTTTTTTTTTTTTTTTTTTTTTTTTTAACTCACGTATACCTTACCCATTTCAACTATTTTTCAATTCCTCCTCTCTCTATACTTTGCCCAATCAAACCATATGGGGTAATATGCCCCAACCTTTATGTTAATATGTTACTGTTGTTTGAATTTAATCAAATAAAAAAAATGTATAAATTCTTCCAGGAATTACAGACCATTCTTTAATAACAATTAAATGTATTCAAATTTCTTTGCATAACAATGACATCCATATTTGAATTGTTACAGTGACGACACAACAGATAAACTGTTATTACTACGGATAAATGATATAAAATTTACGTCAGTAAATATACATTCTGCCTTCTGTTTTAAAAATTTTCAATTTTACTTGTAATTTA
The DNA here is from genome assembly GCA_023653785.1 of Ophioderma brevispina. Taxonomy (NCBI): domain Eukaryota; kingdom Metazoa; phylum Echinodermata; class Ophiuroidea; order Amphilepidida; family Ophiodermatidae; genus Ophioderma; species Ophioderma brevispina. The sequence continues at coordinate 6,082 of JAMKCH010033652.1, forward strand.
CTTCTACAAACAAAAAAGCGAGCCTAAATAAATAAACACAAGTATCCATAGTAAACAATCTGATGTGGAAATTTCTTTGCATAACAATGACATCCATATTTGAAGATACCACTGATAACTAGATGACCAACTTATGCCTAAGGATAAATGACATAAATGTACTTTGGTTAAATTACACATCGCTGCCATTTTTACTTTTCCAATTTTGTACTTGTAATTCAAACTTACACAAACAAAATCCAAATTATCTTACCCTGTGATATTTCCTTTTTAAGGTACTGTTTGATTTCTACAAATTCTGGTCACTTGACCTGGTGAATTTTTAACATGTTTGTTTTATTTTACATGTTGATGATTCACACATACTTGACCAAAGACAACCTGCTGAATTTAAATATCAAACTATATGTACTGTAGAGCAATATGAAATCAGAATGGTAGATTAGTGCCAGAAAAAAATCTGGGGAGCCCCTTCTTGGGGATTTTTGTTTTAAATTTGGAGGTTTGGAGGGAAATTTTAGAATCTGGAAAGAAATGAAAGCAAAAAAGGCAGGAAACCTGCATGCTTTCTGGGAATTAAGTTGCTTCATGGGAAATATTTTTTTCTCTATCCCTGCATTATTTGTGCTTTGCACTTCAAGACATATTTTGCATTATTTTTTTCAAAGTTGCAAAAATGCAATAAAATAAAATAAAATCCTCTGTAGTGCATAGCCTTTTTTGACTAAAACAAAACAAAATAAACAATTATTCTCTGAAGTGGTAATAGTATGTTTGGAAAGGACTTGTGTAATTATTTTGATTTTGCCTAATAAAAAACAAACACACAAAGCACGCACACACACACACACATGTATGCGCATGCACACACATACGTGCGCATGCACACACATAATATGTAACTCTTTTGGCAAAATGTTTCTGAGACAAATTCTTTTAGTGTTAGTGATTATAATTTTTGCATTTTCAGATGAACTAACCAAATCTCCCTAAAACAAAAGCTAGAAATATCATTAGCGTGAGGTCAAGTTCCTCAAATACCTCCAGGGTAAGTTACAACTGATTAACATTGAATATAGGGATGCACAGAGAACATCTATGATGGTCAAAATCACTAAAGAAGCCAATCTACTGTTTGTTGGCATGGTTAGCATAACAGTTATTCTTTCGGGTCACAGATTTGGGAAATCTGTGGATGAGGTAGCTAGTAAATCAGATGAGTTGCATTTTCAAGTGCTAATGGACAGTAATGATGGCTCGGTAGTCCACACCACTTACAATATTGATTGGTAGCCCTTAGCTTGGGCAAGCTCACAGGTCATTGACATTATGTGTTGTGTTTGTGTGCATCTGTTTATGTGCGGTCATGCGCATTTGGGTGTGTGTGTGTGTGTGTGCGCGCATGTGTGCGCATGTGTGTGCTTGTGAATGATCTCACCCAAATTTAGTCCGCACCACTTACAATATTGATTGGTAGCTTTTAGCTTGGGCAAGCTCACAGGTCATTGACATTATGTGTTGTGTGTAAGTCCATGTGTGTGTATGCGTGTGCACGCATGTGTGCCTGTGCATGTGTGTGTGCGTGTGTGCTTGCTTGTATGAGTGATCTCATCTGCAATTTCATATTCCAACCAGGGATGATACATGATGTGTGAATTGTCCCCAGCTAGCCAGTTAGTGCTTATTTGTTCCAAAATATGCAAAATGACATTAACACAATCATTAATTAAAAATCAAACAGACACGGTGTGGCACCAGAATATTTTAAAAGGACGAAGGTGAGGTGTGTGCGGCGAGCAAGTGCATACATTATGAATGATCCACAGGGGTGTCTGATGAGGCCTACTCAAACGTTGAAAAATTTTTTAAAGATCCTGTTTTAATTGACATATCACATATTCTCTTTCTAGTTGGAAAATACCTTTTGGAACTTTTTTGGGCGATTGGCCCACCCCTTTTTTTTCCTGTACGCTTTTGAATAATAAAGGATGTTCAAAATTGTTCCCATCAGTCACACTGCGAACCCCACATCCTGGAATTAACCACATGCCAAGTTCATTTTTTTATAACCCGCCTCTCCATTTTCATTGTTCCCACAAATGTTTTTAAAATCTAACCACCACACAGCAGCCTTTACAACCCAGTAAAATAATGATAAACTTACTCCAAATCCTTACGGGGCATTCTATTCCAATAAACGGGGCCAGAAAAAGAATACACACACTACCAGTGATATCATTAGTGAAACTATTGATTTTCAGTCAGTGTCATTATAGATTCACACCAGTCAACTGGAAATTTTTCTATTACTTACTCTCTAAAAAATCAATAGTTTCCCTGAATGATTCATCACCAACCCAAAATACTGAATGCTTTCTCGTCCCTCCTTGTAGACTTGATACAAACCACATCATCTATTTGCATTTCCTGTACCTTTAAGCCTCAAACTATAGTTTTTAACAAAAAGGGGGCATGCTATTTGGGCACATGCAGATGTAGCAAAATGTAAACATTAGAAAAACCTGCAGTGACAACCTGAACATATTCACATATGGCTACAATATACCTAGAGGATGTTTATAATAACCAAAAGTGCCTAATGCAAGGCCAAGACTTTATTATGCAAGGGCTTTTTAACAGATAAAAGAGTATGTGAATGAATGTGGCATCACTTAAAGGTGCAATGAGAAGATTTCACATATCAGGGTCCCTTAAAAAAGTTGAAAGTACTGATTTTTTTTTGCCCTGATATAAGGCTTTCCATCAAAAATATCCCCATCTGAAAGATTAGCGAGAAATATTTCTTTGATACAAAAATTGTGAGATTGGTATTTCGTATCTATGAGCAAATACGAAAATTCGCACTATGTTTTACTTGAAATATAAAAGCAAATCAAGATCGCGTTTTGTTCCTCACTTTAAGTAAGACGTTTTGTAGGCAAACACAAGTCAAGAAAATCTATTAGTGTCTAATCTATATGAAATTATTAATTACAACACAATATTTGGGTGCCTCAAAATCTGCCGCTGCACTTTAAGTTCTGGAGAAAACATTCAATATGTTGTAAGATGCTCATTTCAAATTATACGAAATGTATGTGAAGAACCTACAAGACAATACTACTTGTGGAAAACAATGGAAAATGTAGTCAACATTTGACCTGAAATAGTTCCAACTTTGTTCTCTTGTTGTTGGCCTGTATTCCTACCTTTTTTATAGTGCAAAACACGCCAGTTGTAGGTTTAATTCAATCGTAAACCTAAATACTTCTGATAATTTTGTTTGTAATATTTGGCAATTTTCCAATGTTTCAATGTTATTCTGATTTCTGAAGTGCTCTGTCCTCCATTTCCTGGAATTTGATGAGTTGGTTGTTGGAGTTTTTTAAAAATTGTTTCTTTTTTATAGCCCTAGAACTAAGGCTCCCTTGTTAGTATAATAACTTGAGCTGCAAACAGTGAATGTCACTGATCTTCTATACAATGGATTGGCTACACAACAGTCATTGTATAAGTAGATGACTAGCAACGGGCGACATCTTGGTCTACCGAACACAATAGCAATCCAGAGACATCTGTTTAACAGAAAGAAGGTGTATCCCTGTGCCAGTTTTAGAGACATGCCATCCCATCGCGCGCAACTTCAAATCAATGATCTCAAGGAATTGGCTTGATGCTGTAGGTCTGTGGGTCCATTGGATCAGCTTTGGCCCGCACACCAAAGTTTGTGGGTTCGAACCCCATTGGGGTCAATTTTGTTTCGTCCTTGATGTATGGCGCTTTACCTCAATTACTCCTCCTCTACCCAGGTGTATAAATGGGTAACGGTAATTATTTCAATGCTGGGGAAACAGACTCGCTGTAGATGTAGTGTGGCGATCCCACGACAAGCAACATTATATGGTGAGTCTGGCCCATCCGCTTGCGAAAGAAGAGATGGGCACTCCGTTTCCTGTGTACACAGGGTCCATCCCCTTACCAACCACCCCTTTAACCTCTGTGTCTGTTATGGTTGTCTTATACCACATTCTAATTGAACACATTTGTGTCAAATGACCGACCGGCCTCTTAACACCTACCTACGTACGTGATAATGCTGAAACATGTGATTGTATATGGCAAAGGGTAACTGGCAGGGCAAATGGCAAAATACGGGTGGTCCTTGCTTCCCAAGTCCTTGGCCATGAGTGGTTCAATTACACATTTCAACATTTCACCGCGTATCCGGTACTCGGTACATCATGCATATTACACATTGTGGTGGGGGGGGACTGTACGTGGCATATAACATGTTACCAAGCAAATATTCGGCAGTCGCCACTTCCCTGATCAGAGTGACCCACAGATCGTGTGAGGAAGAATAAAAATAATTATAATTGAATATTTTCATTCACAAAATAGAAAAGTTGTTGAATATATCAGGGAACTTGTATGAATGCCTAGATATCAAAAAATACTCCATACCAGATGTACTGTAATCCTCATAAAAACAATAGTTTTTATGTAGTGGTGATTGGCTGTCATCAAGTGCTATTTACGCAAAGTACAGGAACAGGACTTGGCCTGACTATTCCTGCATGATATGTACACCGAGAAAATCCATTACCATAAATTGATAGGGATATTTTAATTATGTGCATTATGGTTTGCCTGACATAAATGGAGTAGATTGGCCCAACTGGATCATCGGTACCTACCCCCCAACCCAATTCCTTTTAACTGGTGGTACCCATTTTGGGGTCGAGTTGGCCTTTTCTATTTTGGGGGGGTCACGCATACCGGAATTATTAGCCAGCGTTGACCCCCTTACGCCACGTAAATAGCACAGCCATTACTATGTTAGAATCTATGGTCACTGGACTGTTGTTCCACCACTATAATTATACTATCCACTTCATGAAATGTTTACTGCTATGCATTCCTCCATTTTATTCTGTTTTTTTGTGTTACAGCGTTCCGTGTACTCGCATTTTCCTGACTCACAATCCTATATAATTAACCTGACCTTACACTTTGAATATATCTATTATTAGTTTCAAAGGTCAATATTTCAAATCAACAAAATCATATTAAATTTAAAATAAGCTTTTCGTTTTTTATACTTCCCATTCGCACCTCATCCTTCAGGCAATTGCAATGTAAAATCGCAAAGGGTAAAGCCTTCATCTGTAATTTGGAATTCAGTAATCAAAAAAAGGGTGTAAATACGCCAGAAGACACCTTGTCAGCCAAAATAATTTCACAAATTCATTTGTCCTAATTCAAGTTCAATAACTGTGCCATGGTAAAGAATTACCAGTTCAACTGGAATGATCTCATTAAGGGCTCAATTTGATTTATGCTTAAACTTTGAACTAATGTTTTCAATAAGATAACAAATATTAAGGGATAAGCTATGTTAAATCAAAGGGGCATTTCATGATCCACAGGCTTGTTCCCAGACTTACCTCCAAAAATTTGTAATATTTTCAACAAACAGCTGTAACTGTGTTGGCTTGGGAAGCCATCTCAAAAAAACCACTGACCCAATACGATAGTGCTTTTAACCTCCTTCATTGCATCAGTGGTTACAGCCCAGAGTGTATCCCCCACTCCCACTCGGTACGCGATATCGCGGCTGCAAAGGAACTTGACCCCGATTTTTTATTGCCTCGCTAAAGATTTCTATCGCGCCGACGGATTTTGAGGCTTTCGCGGAAGTTTTTGAATTTTATTCAATTCTCGGCGATATCGCAGCCGCGAAAATTCTCTGATTGGCCGTTCAAGGAACCAAGGTCGGGCGATAACCTCATGAAAACCAAGCTGAACCTTGCTCTTATTAAAAATCTCCCTATCGCCTATAATCATCAACAATACTCATCCAAATGAAATACCATTAAATGGCCATTATTGTGCGAAAAATTCCCGAGTAGTATGCTCAACATCAGGCATGATTAATTTTTAAGATATCGTAAGAAATGGTTTGTCGGTTAGTACGAAATCTTCTATTCTGAGCTCCGCATCCTACTGTGCCATATATGCCCACCCCGTGTACATGGGGTTGTACAAATGTAGTTAAGTACCCCAACTGGCATTTAACAATATTATTATGATACAAGTCTGTAATATCCGGAAATGTGCGGAATAAATGTAAAACAATACAAACTAGTCCCCACCGAACATGTGTCAGAATCAAAATGTATATTGGCGACAATCAGTTCTATATTACTTGATCAACAGGCCTAGCTAACAAATTTTAAGATAACTTTGACCTACACTAGTATCGTAAATAATGTCGCTCGTCTATTTCTAGTTGCTAGATCTCATTCGGGAAATCCAACGCTATATCGTCAATACAGAACTGTAAAAGATATTCCTCTAAATTGTTATCAAATTGTTCAACTGGCAAACTGAGTTGTCAATAAATATACCGCAAACGACTTCCCTCTATGAGACCTTTGTCGCTCGGAGTATAATACATGACTTTTATCGCGCGGTATTGCATGTAAAATGTCAAGCGCGGCGTCGTTGAGATGAAGGGATAGTGGAGTATACATCAGGCAGGCTTAAATTCAACAGTCGAGTTATTACAATCGTCAATGTTGATTTCAAATGTGGGCATACACACACAGTGCATGTAAAGTCGGGTGCGAAATATACACACGCAAAACAACTGTCTGAACGTGTTTTTGACGTCACTGATTCGAGGAAGATACATGCATATGGACTTGGTTCATATGAAAGCATTTTTCATGTTCATTCTAAATATGGTCATGAATTGTAAATATTTTTAAGGAAAAATGACAAAATGAAATCTCTTATGGCTGGTAATCTGAAAGGGATCTAACTTTAAAGACCAGGTTTAAACCAGGGTTAGTCCCTACATGAGGGGACCTTTTTATTTTCCTTTCAAACAAAAATCCTGTGAAAGTTAAATGCAGTGGGTGAAAGAAAATTCCTCTTGGATGGGCAGATGGCATTTAATTTCTTTGTTGTTTTAACCCCCCATGCTCTTCAAATTTCCAACCGACTGAAGAAAAAAAAATGGGTATAACCGCAAGCCAGAAATTTGCGCCCCCCATTGAGAATTCCTGGACCCATCCATGTCTGCTACATGTGTTTCAAACAAGTAGGTTGGATCCCATCAACCCTGGTACAATAATGAAGTACCCTTGACAGAAAATAAAATTTTATTACAACTAACTGTGATTCTGATCTTTATTATGCATTATGCTATACCTAGAGATATGAATGAAATTTAATAAAATAGAAAAAATCATTGAATGTATTTAGTGCCACTAGTGAGGCAAGCTGTGTAATATTTATACACCTAAAGTTCGTCAGACTACACTGCACGTGCTTGGGTAACTTGCAATGCTCGAATTCGGTCTCTGTCCAGGTACTGCCATTGCGGTGGTTAACTGCACCGAGAGGTAATTAAAATTTGATTTTACTGCAGCTGAAGCAGGTTGCGTGGAGTTGCGGCAGGCAAGTGATCGATATATCGGCCACTTGCACCACTGAAAAGTGCAGTGTAGATGAACGAGCTTTTATGCAGATATCCCATTGGTTTTCACTTTACTAGGGACCAAATATTATTGTGGCTCATATTTGTTTGTAATGATGGGCAAATTTTCCAGGTGTGTTTTTGACGATCTCATAGTAGTAATTTTACAGCGTCCAATGTGTTATGAAAGTCATTACATTATAGGATTGAGAAAAGGATCGTGGGGTGCTGTGCTGCATGGCAAACGGTTAATCAGGCAGAACGGGAACAGAAAGTGCAGTGGTAGGGCCCGATAGTGGCCATAATTGTGACATAATAACTGTACATTGGGGTCAATGTAAGATGGGGTATTATTGGGGATTATATTAATAGAAATACTTTCCATTGTGATTAAATGGGTAAACATCTAATTTAGTAAAATTATCTTTATTTTTTTTTAATTTGTGCAAATCCTGGAAATGGCACTTTTACCAAAAATGTGATTTAAAAATATTTCACTTTTTTTTTTGTGCTATTATTTAGTCATATTGGCATTTCATTAAAATTTCTTGGTAACTTATTTTTACATTTTTTAGCATTTTTATTCCACTCCAAAATTTCATACATGCAAAACTGCACTTACTCATCAACAATTTAAAGTATGTTGTAGAAAATGTGTGTAGAAAATAATCTGAAATTTAAACACCACGGGTGACTATCACCTATGATACAAATCTGTCTGATTGGCTCATACAGGACACGACATGAGATGGCCCTAATGAGTACCAATCAAAAGAGTGCCTCAGTATAAATAATATTGACTGCTATGAGGGGCGGCATGGTGAAATATCGGCCCAAGGTGATCTCGAAACGATACTATGCCCATTGAGGCGTAAGCCGAGGGCATAGTATGGTTTCGAGATCACTGAGGGCCTATAGTTTCAACCATGTCACGAATAAAAAGCAGTCAATATTGTTTTCTATACCGATAATAGATTTTTGTCATAACCACAGGGCTAGATCAGGTAGCTCATGAGCTGTAGGCATGTTGTCATGGCGTGCATGCATGCGTTAACAATTTTGTATAAACTTAGCCTTAGGGTCCAAAACTTGATCAAAAGAACTAGCAATCAACCTTGTTTGGTGTTGAGGAGGAAGTGATGTTGAGTCCAAAAACTGGATCGCCGTAATCGACTCCTTGAAATTTTTTGTCAGCAAGTGTGTCAATTTCCTTGAGCCCGAAACTTCAGCAACTTTTACAATCACGCTTCAAGCATTTCCATAACACGATGAAAAAACACACACAAATCATTCGACATAACATCTAACTCTACTAAATGTGATAATTCCAACTTATAATTCTGTGATACAATACCTATAACAAAATGTGTCTCTGATTATGCAGAAAATCTTTGGTCTAGGTGTCTTACAACGGTTAGGAATTAGAAAATCGTTCGCCAGCGACCCGTCAAACCTAGTGCCGATGCCAGGGCGTAGCCAGTTTATTCACAAGCAAAGCGCGAGCCGATGGCGGTATGGACAGGTCGCTGTTCAAACAACATCAGAGGATAGGTTTCAATACGAGCCGTTAAGTAACACCAACCTCCAAAGCATGAATAGGCCTATGATGCGACGATTCAGCCATTCCCTTCTTGATTCTTGCTCCCCGGTTTGTATCAGACTTTACATAAGCAAGACTCCACCACATACGACTTAAACAAAATACGGTCGCTTTGTTATATTATTTCTACACCAGCTTCAATCTATGTACACTAAATACGGCATGGATAGTCCGTATGGCAGTATTATGCTGGGAAGATGTCGGTGTCGCGGGTAGTTCATGAATGAGATGCCCGCTCTCCCGGGGCATATAGTTCAGTTTTGGTTCAATTTTTGAAGCTAATTGAATTCATTGCCTCCACATTTTAACCAATCAGATGACAGGACTCTAGATATGAGGTATATAAAGAGTATAGCCATGTAAAACCCATACCACCATTATTACGGAATCTCTGATTTGTTCTTTACATGATGTTACCTTCAAGATAACCAATAAAAATAGTGGTTAGATGCCAATAGATAGACAGGTAGTGCCCAAGGAGTTATATAGCCCAATATCCTACCAATAGGGCTGGTGACATATCCCGGGATTGGTACCCGGTACCCACCGTTTACGTCTTTACCCCGGGGACAGGAATTTATCGAGCGGGTTTGCCCGACGTCATTATTTAAAAAAAAAATATAAGTTTAAAAATTTTACATTTCTTTTTAATCCGAGGTCTCACGAAACAATTTACATCCTGAGAATGAAAACATATATCATTATGTATACCCAGATTTGATGCAAACGTGGATATTTAACGCTTGATGGAAAGTTGTTGCCGATGTATAACCGCAAATTCGCAATACAACATACCTAGGCTACAGCACATTGCTTATTTCTTGATGCCTCCCCACTCCCTTGATTGAAAATTCCATTCACCGCGTGATTGTTTAGGTCGGCTCGTTAAGTGGTTAATAGCTGTACTACGGGCTGTGTTTACGTCAATTCAGCCGATTGTTCAGCTGACCGGCGTGTTCCACGATAGGTTTTTACGTTGTGAATGCGTTGAGGATGAAATAAGTTTAATAAAAGTACACAAGTTGTAGTAAATAAGAGTTCTTCTTATGAATACATAGAAATAAGGTGTGTTTTCATCGCAGTTAACTTCAAAAACATGGAAATATTTGAAGGTATGTATGTCAGGAGATTTTTTTTCTTCTAACTGGTGCCGAATTTTTGACACTCAGGAGAGTTTCGGGTACCCGGCGTTCTCGCTCCGAAAATCATAACGAGTACACGGGAACGTACATTTACCGTTAGCGTCACAGACCTATACAAACTAGTTTTAAAAATTTCATTCTTTCTATCACTACTACATAGTTTGCCTACATATCTCGCATGTGCACGCAGAAACTAATAGGCCTGATGTGTCAGCCTACATGGGTTTAGAACAATGTCACTAGGTGTAGTGAGGCGCCCTCTAATCCATTCAATTCCTTGCAATGATTTGTTCCTGTACAAGGTATGCTTGTCACAGGCAATGCCTTAATGAGGTAAACCAAGGACAAGAAATGATATGTACATCCAATGCACCACCTGTCTGATACATCCGGGGGGTACTATTAGTGATCTGATTGGTTATTTAAAGGCTATATGATGTAATTAGCAATAGAGACCAAGGTCAAGAAAAGAAGAAAGAAAGGTACAAACTTGATATATAACAAGGGCCTATTTTGATGTTTTAATTAGAGGTTATACTGATTTTTTACACAAAATGATTCAAATTTCATCCTACCACTAATTTCAGTCTCAAAATACATTAAAATCCCCTAATTTTCATCAATTCGGGACCAAAATACTTAGAGTACTAGTAGGCTTCATTATGGTCAATTTTAAGCATATCTTATGCCAAATTGGCATACTTATAAGTGCTAATTTTGGGGTTTCTAGCTTAAATACATTGTGTTGTGTGTTTAGTTTAAGAAAATTTTAACATTTCCTAGAATCACATTAATTTAAGGCTTTTAATTAGAAATCGAAAAGAACGGAAATGGAATCCTGCGATTTCAGAATACGGTAAACGTTGGTTTTTACTTGAGGTACTCAGGAATTGGGATCGTTACAACCAGATAAATGTGCTACTCACAGAGAACATATCGTAGGGAAAAACATAACCATGGGATCCGAGAGCGTTCATGTTGGAGGCCCTCTCTTATGCTAGAATGTAGGTTTCATAGCAAACTGCAGTTCTTTTTCAATTGTCTGCAACAAAATCATATAAGAATTCAATTATTATTACTCTTTCTATCTTTATCCAGACTACCAGTTGTACATTACTAGCAGTCACCTCTCCATCTTCTAGGCTGAAAGAAACGTGTACCAGTTGGACATTATAACAGTTAACAATCGCCAATCTTTCTTTCTTAGGCTGCCAATCCTTCTTATTTAGCCTGGAAATAAAAGTGCTCTGAGCAAAATTGCGGTTAGTAAAAAATATTTTCAAGCAAAAACCATGTAAATAAATTTAGAAGCCATAATATAGAACATTCTCAATCAAACGTCAGTAATGAAAACAAAAGTAATGAATATTCTTTAGGCCCACCCGCTGGCGCAGTTTTCTGTAGTTTGGTCACAAATTGAGCTTTGAAAAAAAATATTTTTCTTTTTTTAAAAGATGAAATTGAAAGATCGGGACAACCTAAATGCATTCTTTCCAAGAAAAAGAAAATGAATATTAAAGATAACTATGTTATATTACTAGGAAATTGGTAATCTACATTTTTTAATTTCCAATCCATGATTGACAAAATCTACACTGCCCACAATCATAGTGGACATACATTTCAGAGACTTTTGAGGACCAAGAACTTCTAAATTATTCAGGTTTTGGATTTTAAACCAATTTTTACTGAAATAAAGAAGTGTAAGACATGACATGCATTCTAATACCATTCTCAGTAGCATGACAAGACAACTAGAATTTCCCGGTTCTTGGCTTTCGCACTCGCCTATCAAAGCCTGTGGACCCACCCAGACTATAACTTGAACTCATGCCAACTTTTGACCTTGGCCATGTGACTTATGACCTCATCAAAAAATGAGCGGATCCCTGTTGCCACCTAAGACTCAAGTTTGAACTTCAACTTTGAATGGAGGTCAATTTACATTTTTAGCCATCTTTCCACTTGACCTCAACATGAACTTGACATTGGTACATGACATTTGACTCCACTATGACACAAGTTTGGTTATAATTGAACTTCAACTTGTCAATTGGGTCATTTTTTTTTTTTAAATAACATTTAGTGACAAACACAACACACACATGCACAACAGAAGGCTAAGTGATCCTTTCAGCTATGCTGACGAGCCCCACAAAACCACTTCCTTGCAGATTTTCACAAATTACGGGAACTCTCATATGGGTTCAATTTGGGAGGCAAAATATGGGTTTGTAGAATCTGTATTTGCCATGCTCAGGCTCTCATCGGTCATTAAGCATTCATAATATTGTTGAATAATTCCCAGGGATTTTATTGACAGCCCAACCTAGATTTTTTACTAATTTCATTTAAAATGATGAATGACGGTAATCAGTCACTCCGAATGACTCAGAAAAATCCATCTATGCAGTTTTAATATTTGAGCATCCGTTCCACAGAGTGAGTTTATTGCAGTGGTAAAGGCCCTACATTTTGGATATGAAATATGAACTGTCAATTGAGACTACATGGACTAATAAGAGTTTTTATCTGCGCACCATTTTTTTTTTTTAATATCACCAAAAAGGACAATCAAAGAACATGTGGGGATGAGAGGCTAATCTTCAGTAATTAACCTGAAAAAAAGTTAATGTGTAATTACTGAGAAGTATTTGCCTGTGACAGAAATTACTTTTACAGTCTGATGGCGGTGAGAGAAGCAGCATTTTGAGGTAAGGCCAGTTGTTTCCCAAAGGAGGTATTAGCTTATTTCCAATAATGCATTTCTTCCAATACAATTTCTTGTACTGGTGGTCACATGAGGAATAGTGTTCTTCCCACATGCATTTCTTCAAATACAATTCTTGCAATAATTTTTAACATGAGATTATAGTGACCAAAATACCTAAATGAACAGAAACTCATCCCAATCTTGCAATTTTGGTACTTTTTGTCACTATAAAATGCATTTGACAAACAGTGCAAAAAATGCATGGAAGAGGTGCATTATGGGAAGCAATACTAAACCTCTCTTGTTGTTCCAATTGTCAGATGAGAAGAGGTTAAAGCAAGCCAAACTTACAGGAATAAGAAACTGCTTAGCACTGGTGGTGACCATTAAAGGTGCGTGTTACGATCGTCTTGGGACTCCCCCTGATTTTCCGGAGTAGTACGATTTTGATATCAGAGGATCAAATCCATTTCAATCCCAAGCTATAAACAACAAACCATCTCGTTTTGATGGTTACCATTCAATTATTTAGCAGAGTATTGAATAGGGCTTTGCAAACATGAATTATTGGTCTACCATCAAAAACCGCAAGTTTGTTTCCCACAGTGCTTGATGGAGGGGTGTAGGTGCAAAACTGTGCCAGGCGTCCTCATATCAAGTAGAGAACACAATAGAATAACTCGGAACAAGCACCTTTAATTAGTTTCTTTTATGTTAAAATTAATGATGATTTCTTTGTACATGCTGTTGCCCTTGAAAAGTGGCGGAGTGACATGTGACCCCTGTAACCTTAGCCCCTGATGCAGATACACACACCTACTCAAGACAAATACACTCAAACATACTTTCATAGGCTGATATTGAATCTATGTAACAAACAAACATATACACAAAACATTGCTTATTTCCTCTGTCTTCTCTCAAGGACAAAATGGAGAGAGATACGATTCTATTCCTTGAAGACGATTCATTCCCTTGTAGACGATTCTATTCCTTGTAGAGTGAAGTTTTAAATCAATCTTTCAAGTCTTGAAAGAACATGTTTAAGGAGATAAAACACTAATTTCCAAGACAAGGATTTCTGGTATTTTGTTGTATTATTCTGATAGCGTGTGAGAGTGTGCCAAGCGGTTAGGGTGAGTGCTTGTGGCGCAAATTCCCGGGTTTCGAATCCCGGTGGTCACTTGCTGGGATTCATTCGGGGGCTCAATTCTGGATTGATCTGTATACGAGCTATTGATTTAAAATACAAAATACCGATCTCCTCCAGGTTCACTTGGAAGTGGGTAAATGACTCATGAAAGCATCCCGTCCTTAGGAGGGACGTTAGCGTCAGTCCCATGTACAGAGAGTCAAAACTGTACATGTACATCGCAGTCAGTGAGATAGAGAGGGTGTTAAACCCCTGACTGTTCCCCAATCTGCCCCCATTCTAAAAAAAAAGCGGGTCATGTTAGGGCGCCCATATCATGGATACACTGGCCCCGGATCAGCTACTCAGTTGAATAATCCTGACACCACCTAAGGCCTATTACTAATGACCTGCTGGAAACGTAAGGAAGAAGTTTTCTGATAATGCTCAACTTTATTTTGGGTAGTTTTAAAACATTCTGTCCAAAAGCATACATATTTTGCCAAAAACTCCTTGGAGAAACAGTGTCACTTTCCACGTGAGCCCGTCTAAGAGTTGAGAGCATCTCCACCATAGATTGACCCCCTGTGGTTGACACTTTTTTTTAGTTTTCTCAGCCCCAAGCCTAGGAAGACCTATTAGGAAGAGACAGGGCCATTAACTGTATTGTCGGGGTAGGCGTCACTTCTACTGGGAGCTCTTGTCAAGGCCTTTAATTTGAGGTCACCCGCCAACCCACCGGCTTATTGTGTAGATATTCCTCTCATCCCATTATACACTACCACTAATGTAAACAGATATGGAAAGTGCAGCACAAATCAAGATGTTATTTCCATGTGAGAAGAAATATACTGCTGTTGTGTACCTGTTAATTAACTTGGGGTGGACCAGAGGGTGTATTGAGTCAATCCCACAATGCATCAGTTTGGGAAATTTCACCTCAATAGGTACGTGATCCACAAAAATCCTATTCTTAACAGATGAAAACCCGAATTTGTACACTCATTTAGCCCAAAAAGCATAAGTACATTAGGTAATTTTAGCTTCTTGAGCACTTTAGATCCCTTTAGGAAGTACTGACATGTGTTTTGTGTTTTATGCAGTACAGTCGAAAATAGGCAGGGCACGGCTTGGGATGGATGGTTTAAAAACACCCGCTGGGGTTGGGGACATTATGGGTAATTTTGTATCCAAAGCACTCAACCTACTTTTTCTTTGCCAGGCAGAAGATTAATCATGAATGCCAAACCCTCAGTGACAGTGGTTACTCAGTTCTTATTGTGTGTGTACAATCCATACGTTTACACTCTCTAGCTGTTAACTGAAATGATCGCCTGTGGACTCAAGGAGTCTCATATTTCAATACATGGCCATGGTCGTGATCTTACATACCCTACTTGCACCACTAGTGATAGTGACCATTCCCTGCTATTGCACTAAATGAGACTAGTCCAACCTAAACCGTTAGCTATGTACAGTTTTTTGATGGTTGCGGCAGATTGCAAATATGTGCTGACAAAATTAAACTGTCGAACGACTTCTATAGCCAATTTATATCCAAAAATTAATTACTTCCAAGATGATTATAATATCAAATTGTAGTACAGAATTACATTGTTTTGTATGTATATATTTTAACATGATAGCATGGAACTATTGCATCAAGCCAGGAGCTAATATTTCATGTGTGGTAAACAGGCACAATTTTGTACAGCAATGTATGACAGGTCATTACTACAAAATAGTGATTTGGCCTTTGCACTAGATAAAAAGTTCCCTTTAAAAGGGAAGATGGTAAAACTGAAGCTTGGTATGTTCCATGCATGTGATTTTACTTCAAAAAATACCAGATGTATCAGAAAAAAGGTAACATGAAACATGATGTCTGTTTGTTTCACAATAAGGTTGATCATTATGATTGAGTGCCTGCATAGTATCATTACAATTATAGTGATACAAAACTCAATTTGTTTTTAATTTCACAAATTGTGCACTAAAATGCAGAAAGCTTGTCCTTTTTAAGCGACTCGTCTGTTCAGTTAGTTATTTAGTATTCAAAAATACAGTACCCCTACTAGATGTGCCAAATTCGGCACCAAGGTTGGCCTAAAATACCCAGCTGACAAATTCCACAAATCAATTAGTTATCTTCTTTTTTTTAAAGTACACAAAGTAGGGCCTTAAACTATTGGAATAATTCACATAACACCCGAAACCATTAAAAATTTGTAGGACTCTTATTATTTATTCAAGCAAGAAAAGGTGACCTGTAAATGGGAGCCATGATTTTCATAGAAAGGGAGCCATGACTTTCCAAATAAACTGGCTTTCAAAGACCTCAGGCCCAGGCTTGTCTGGTATCATTTGAATGCCTTGTTAATGCTAATTTGGATATGGTAATAAATTATGAAATTCTAAAAAAATATTCATCTGCTACCCCACATAGGATCCCTGTATTTACAACCATTACCAAGTCGGAACATGATCAATCACTGCAATAAGAGGATCGCCAACCATTTAACCAAACATTAGTAACATGTATACCCCATGACCACAAGATAAAACCGCAAAGTGACCCCTGAATGACCTATGACCTCCTCATAGTTACCCCACATAAAGCCCTGGTCTCAATGTATTTACCAAGTACAAACTTGATTCATCACTGCACAACAAAGTAACACCAAAAGTCGAGCCCTCCCTAAAATGCACACGTGTATACATACATACATGCTCACACACAGATGCACACACAACACGAATCATGCTGCCACCCATAAGGGTCTTTCCGATCATAGGGACTAACTAAAATGAGATCTGAGTCCAAAGGGTTACATCTGTTGAAATATCAACGCTATAAAAATATTTACTGAAAGAGCAAGTCACCTTGGGCCGGAGTTAATGCATGCAAGATTCTTCAGATCAGAAAACAGAAAACCATTCAGAATATTTCTGCAAAACAATAAGACAAATTAAATTTACGCCTGCAATTTCTTTCATATTAGTACAGTCAAGCTACAACATGAAATTGGACGGTGACTACAAGAAGGCCCCAATCTGCAAACAAGTGGTA
This sequence comes from Ophioderma brevispina, assembly GCA_023653785.1. NCBI lineage: Eukaryota > Metazoa > Echinodermata > Ophiuroidea > Amphilepidida > Ophiodermatidae > Ophioderma > Ophioderma brevispina. Next base: position 23,225 of record JAMKCH010033652.1, read on the forward strand.
TACCGGTTAAATCTAACACTGGCAGCTATTGAAGATGAGGTCTTCTTGCACTAACCTCCAATAAATGGAATTCAGTATTACACATCCCTTTAGATTTGCATGGGTCAAGGTTCACAGACAGTCATTTCAACCACACTTATACATGGGGATAATTTGTTGACAAAAAACAAAAGCAAATGTCGGCCTACAATCATGACATTAATTGCATTTGGTTTTTTTTAAAAAAAGAATTGCGAGTTGTGACTGATGACGTAGATGTGGGCCTACAACCAGTTCTTCAACCGTGGCCAATCCCTGTCAATATAAATTCCATATCGATTACATGTTGGCAAAAATGCACGGCTAAAAATGGGTCCATTCATGATCCTGCTTTGGACCAGTAGTGACCAAAAGTATTTCATGGTGGTCATGTTTCATTTGAATTCTTTGAAAACAGGAAAGTAAGGCCTATGTGTATTAATTAAAATGACACAGAAAGAAAAACCCTTTGATGGTTAATTGGGCAAATAAGTAGAAAAGAAAACTAAAAGAAGAGCAATTACATGTTAGAACACATACCAGTAAGTACCAACACAGAACTTATGAACACACGCAGATATACCCCTGCAGGAAAATTCGAGGGGCACACCTGCCGGGCCAGGATTCAGTAGTCAGTTTGCTGGCCTGTTTTTCTTGAAAGCCTGAGGATGAGTTGAGCCCTCAGTTGGTGAGAGCAAATGATCTTGTCTACCGATGGTCCCCGGTTCGCCCTGCCCAGCGCAGGTGTTGCCCGCAATTTCCTTCGTGGGGTTATATCGTTTTGTTGGGATTCTGTGTTGGTAATTGGTTGTTTTGTGTTCTAAAATGCAATGCGCTCTCCGAGTTCAGTATAACATAATGTGTTAAAGTATAGCGATTAATTTAAGCTCACTGTGTGTTTGAATGTGCTGTATATATGTTCCAGTATGATGAGCCTGCGTATTCTAGCTGTATAGAAAAAAAACAGTATTTGAATTTCTGCTATCGTAATCAGCCCTATTGAAAAGCACCCTCACGCATATAAAAAGTACATTTAAAAATTTTTAATTACCTAATAAAGATTGTATTTTTGGCCTATTCACTTCAAATATGCTTTTAATGTACTGTACGCATTCTATTTTAAAAAAATGTTGTGGTTTTTAGGCATATCCTCCTGTTCTTTAACAGCATTAACTCTGTCTGTTTTGACAGATTAAACAACGCAATTTTAATAAGTTGTTTTAAACTTGGTCAACTTTTGAAAACAGGAATGCTTGAAATTGGAGGGGGAAATGCAGGTCAGATTAAGGAGAGATAAATGTAAGAAGGATGCATACTGTTAAATGAGGAAATGCTGAAGCCCCCCCCACCCCACCCACCGACCCAGAATAAAGTCTATACACCCAGTAAATAATGTCATAAAAATCTTACACTATAAAGAAGCAGGACTAATAAAATGTGGTTGGAAAATGAAAATTTTATTTACAGAAATAGTAGCTGGTACACATGCTAGTGAAACAAATACTGCGTATATTTGTTGGGTTCAGTGACATCATTTCCTATGCTTGTCTCTAATTCCCTCACAAATTAATTGTGCTGCTTCCTTTCATAACTTTCACATTTTCAAGGGGAAATTACGGTATGCAACTTATAATGCCACAAAATCTGGTCAACCTGACCAAATTATACACCAACTCTGACTGCAATCTTTTAGGTGGTTCCATGTGTCGCTCAAGAGTTACTAAATAGATCTAAAGATCCTTTTTCCCAATTGTTGTCACACCTTAACATTAAAACCAAAGAATGTGCTTCATTTTACATTTCACAGGCTTTTCGGCTCTCAGAGGTCAAAAATCACAAAATACAGGCTTTTTCATATTTTTACCGTTGGAAAAAAATGTTTTCTGGTGAACCCACCTCTATTTTCATTTTTTCTGCAGATTATGGAAGCAGGTGTACCCTTTCATAATTTCCTTGCTCCGGGTAACATAGAAATACTTATAACTCAAGCAATTGGCCATTTTCAAAATGGTGTTAAAATCATGTTTTTTTGGGCAAAAAAATGCCCATATCTAGTTATGGGTATTTTCTATGTTACCCGCAGCAAGGAAACTATGAAAAAGAAGTACATCTGCTTTCATACTGCAGAAAAAAATGAAAAAATAGGAGGTAGGGTTCACCAGAAAAATTCAAAACGTAAAAATATGAACAACCCTGATTTTGTGATTTTTGACATCTCAGATCTGAGAAAAGCTGTGGACAATGTAAATGAAAGACAACATTCTGTGGCTTTAAATTGTGAAGATGTGCATAATATGGGGGGAAAATGATCTTTAGATCTATTTAGGAACTCTTGAGCTACACATAGGAAACAACCTAAGCACTATAAGCCACTGGAACATTGTGCAAAATCAGTAGCTCCACAACTATTGGAATCCCTAAATCCCCAATTTTCTCCCAGGCCATATAGGTCATGTAAGAAGCTTAACTCCTGTCGCCTTGGAAGATACCCAGCTGTCTTGGGATAATCAGTCTGGGTCAACAGGGATGAACTGGGGTTAAACGTCAACAATGAGAGCCAGGGGTTACT